>PVKN010033915.1:0-11945 GCA_004027915.1 Capromys pilorides
ATAAGATGGGTAGGAGCTAAAAGTACACTAGAGGTGGGCAAGATAGCTCAGTGGACTACATGGCTGTTTTGGTAAGTGCAGGGACCAGGGTCTGATCCCTGGTCCTGCATGCTGTGCTAGCCCTGACCCTGGAAGTGCGGAGCTGGCCACTGAGTCCAGGCTTATGGCACATGCCTGTAATCCCAGCACTGGGGAGGCTGAAAAACAGGAGGATCACTACGAGTCCAAGCTGCATAGTGAGACCCTGCACCAAACACATGAGAAAAAAAATAAAAAGTACAGTAGAAAACCATAAAATAACAGTTGTGTGTGGTGCTGCACACTTGGGGTCCCGGCACTGAAGAGACTTAGGCAGGAGGAGTTCAGAGAGCTCAAGGCCAGCCTGAACTGCATAGGGAGACCCTGCCTAGACAAAACCAAAACCACAAAGTAAAATAGTATCATAAGCAGAAGACACATGTCTTAGCTAGGAACACCCCCTTAAAACGTGTAAAGAAATATCAGGTACCAATGAAAGCCAAGTCTGAAACAATGTAGGAAGCAAGAAGGGCAGTAAGGAAAAAAAAATTAATGTCTTATAAACCACACTTTCCTCAAGCTTGGTACCAACACTCAGGAAGCTGAGGCAGGAGAATTGTGTGTTTAAGGCCAGCCTGGGCGAAACAGTTCTACACTCTTATCTATCTATCTATCTATCTATCTATCTATCTATCTATCTATCTATCTATTTTTGGTACCAGGGATGGAACTCAGGGCCTTGTGCTTGCGAGGCAGCCACTTATGCCACTGAGCTCTTTCCCTGGCCCTTCTGGGCTGAACAGCGAATGCAATCCCAGCCTAGACTACTTAGTAAGACTTCGTCTCAAAAAGCAACCCCCAAAAACAAAAACTCTATGAAACAACATGTTATAATTCAAAAATCTCTACAAAGCAAAGTACAGAAGACAACAGAATTCTACCAGGAGATATCAAAACAATTTATAAGGATAGTCTTTTTTTTTTTTTTTTTTTTTTTTGTGGAACCAGGAATCGAACTCAGAACCTTGCACTTGCCAGGCAGGGACTTCTGTCCCTGAGGTATCTCCTCAGCCCCAGATAATGTGTAATTTTACTATTAAACTTTCAGTTCTGCAAATACTACCCAGAGATTTCAGGGATGATAACTTACTGTTCTGGTGCTGAGAAGGCAACTGTGACCACTACCAGAATTCAAGTGTTCTACTGGGGTAGTATTGCCTGCTAGTAGTCTACTTACTTGGAAGGCTGAGGCAGGGGAATCTCTTAGACCAATGGTGGCAAATCTATAGCACATTTACTGCATGGAGCTATTTCTATCATTGAAAGTGCTAGAGGGGTTTGCCTAGACTCATGAGTTAAAGACCAGCCTGGCGACATAGCAAGATCCTATCATTAATTCATGCTTTCTTTCATTCATCAATCTCAGGTGTTCTGCCTTTGAAGATACTGTAATCACTAGAGCTATACTTTTAAAACAGGACCTAAGAGAATTAGTCCAAGAGAAGAAAATAAAACTGGAAGTTAATGCAAATAACACACATGAGAGATTCCCCTTAAGTGACATCCTGACCCAGCAGTCTTGGGAGTGCTAGCGGAAACATGGTTGGGTGTTATGTGCTAACACAGCAGCACGTCTCCGTAGCATTCCAGCGCTGACTCATGGTGTTAGGTGGATGCTGTGTCTCTCACACAGAAACTGGAGACCATCAAGGAGCCCTGGAGTAGCAGGGGCAGACCATCGCTGTGTCTAGAATGCCCACAATTTCAGCAAATGTTCCGTCTGTGCAGGTAGTGCTGGGCACTGTTAAAAAATATATAACATAGAACTCCTTTCTTTTCATTTATTGTTTTAGTGTGTGTGCGCGCGCACATGCAGGGTCTCACTAGGCAGCTCCAACTCATAGTGATCCTCCTGTTTTCAGCCTCCCAAGCACTGGTATTACAGGTGTGAGCCACCATGCCCAGACTTGGTCACCGGCTCAGCAAGTCCAGGGGCAGGACCAGCACTGCATGTGGTTCCAGGGATTGGACCCCAGTCTCTGCACTTGCCTAAACAGGTGCTTAGTCTGCTGAGCTGCCTTGCTGGCTCTTGTTTTCTCTTCTTGAAACAGGGTTTCACTGTGCGGTTCAGGCTGGCCTCAAACTCATTCTGTAGCCCAGGCTGGGCTCAAAGTCACAGGAGTCCTCCTGCCTCAGCCTCCTGAATGCTGGGATTACAGGTGTGTACTACTGTGCCTGACAGAACTGTGCTCTTTTAGGAGCCTACTTTCCAAGTATGGATCAATCTGAGTAACTATGAAGTCTCCAAAAAATTTCAAATTTTATATTTAGCTGACATTTTTTCCTTTCCAATATAATTTGCCTTTTTTTTTTTTTGGTAGTAGTGCTGGGAATTGAACCCAGGGTCTCACATGCATGTCAGGCAAGTGCCCTACAACTGAGCTACCTCTCCAGCCTTTTATTTTTGAATTATGTTAATATGGCAGTCTAGCCTTGCACCTGTGATCCTCCTGCCTCAAACTCTGCAGTAGAGAGATTTATAGACTATTATAATTTAATCCTAACTGCCAGTTGAGGATTTTATAAATCCTGATCAAAATAATACCTCAGCCATCCTTTGTTTGCTATGTCAGGCAAAAAGTTAGGGAGTACACACTGAAGTCCAAATCAGTAATACAACGGTGAAATGTGGTAAAAGGGAATACAGAGATAAACATCTATGATGAACGCTGACACATAGAGATGCTAAATGAACTCTGATGGTTTCTCTAGACAGCCAGGGTGGTGGGGCCATCTGTAATCTCAGTATTGAGGAAGCTGAGGTAGGAGGGTCACTGGGAGTTCAGGGCCAGTCTGAGCCATATAGTGAATTCAACGCCAGCTTGAACTACAAAGTGAAAGCCTAGCTCAAAAAGAAAAAAAAAATTGAGATTTTGTTTCAAAAACAAAGTTTGTCTAGGAAATGGTATGGGCCTTAAATAGGGGGAGGTAATACAAGACAAGCTACTTAACTTTCCTCAAATGCTCCAGGGAATCCAAGCACCCCAGGAAAAGACTTTCTGAGGGGCTTAGAAACTCGACTGCCAAACAGATGACAACTGCCTCCAAGATCAGGCGCCCACAAGACATTCTCGCAGACGGTCACACTAAGCTGCTTACAGGACTAGGCAAGAGCTGAAGAATTCAGGCTGAATTTGTTCGCAGGAGCAGAAACAGAGGAGAGAAATTCAGGTAAATACCCAGATGGATAGGAAAGAATGTCTCTCAAGTGAAAGCACACCAAGGAACCAAACACAGATTGAGGCTGGACAAACCCAGAACTATTGCAGAAATCCGGTGGTGTGAGGATGCAGCAGCTGTCTCACCTCTCTCCTCTCCCACTAAAATACCTCCTAGTCACTCCTCATTGCCTGCCAGTCTTCCTCCAAGCATCCAACCGTCTACACAAGCTCTAGTTTGCCCATCACACCAATCATTGTCAGGTCCTCGGTGATAGTGGGTGTCTCTACTGGGCACATAGCTCAGCAGCATAGTGCCTGCCTGGCAAGCACGAGGCTGTGAGTTCCATTCCTCCAAGGTCTTGTGCAGGGGGACAAGCCTCTACCACTGAGCTAGAATTCCCAGCCCAGGTGATTTTTTTGATCTTGATAATTTATGAAACACTGTGTTAATCAGGAGTCTTTAAACTAATTTTCCTGTTGAGAGGGCATAGAGGACTGCCTTGGACATATGTGCTGGAATGTACATATGTACGTGCATATGTATGTATGTATGTGAGATGGGGTCTCACTATGCAGTTCAGGCTGGCCTTAAACTCACTATGTAGCCCAGGGTAGCCTCCAACTGACAGTGATCCTATTGTCTCAGCCTGAGTATTGGGGTTACGGGCATGTGCCACAACTGGGCACAATGGCAAGTTTTAAGGGCTCAGTAATTTTTAGTCTGGGTTTATAATTAGGATGCCAAAATTGAGAGAATCAGGATATCAAAGAAATCAGCTTGGAACCTGAGAATTTCCACATCTTTGGATAGCTAGCTGAGACACTTGCAAAACACATTCTTTACTTCATGTCATGATGTATGAAAATGGAGGGCCACAGAGATATCTCAGTGGAATAAGTGCTTGCCTGGCAAGCGCAAGGTACTGAGTTCAATCCCTGGTACTGCAAAAATTAAAAACAACAACAACAAAAAACTGTATAATAATGGAATTTTGTGTTGCTTTTTTTGGCAACAGGGTCTCACTATGCAGTCCAGGCTGGCCTTGTACATACTCTATAGCCCTGGAAATCACATCCTCCTGCCTGAGCCACCAGTAATTGTGTATATCTTTGTGAGACAGGGTCTCATTATGCCATTCAGGCTGGCCTTGAGCTCACTTAGTAGCCCAGGCTGTCCTTAAACTCACAGTGACCCTCTTGCCTCAGTCTCCTGATTGCTGGGATCACACGTGTATGCCAACACACCCAGTCTATATTTTGAGATAGGACCCTATCTTACCCAGGCTGGGTTTTAATTTGCAATATTCTCTCCTTGCTCGGCCTCCCAGCACTCCCACCACACCCAACTTCTACTACATAATTTGTCAATGGCTACAAATTAAAGTTTTTAATTTTTTTTAGAAACAAGGTCTCCCTCTAGTCCAGATTGGCTTCCAACTCTGGTGATCCTCCTGACTGTGCCTCTGAGTACGGACTGAAAATTTATACCTGCAAACTTACCAAGAAGCCAGCTATCCTTGTGCATCCCAGCTTCAAACTGACTACTTAGGGAGGACTGTTGGAGCACAGCACAGTCCTGCAGGCTGCCAGGCCAATTTGTCTCCACGGTCAGTAACGCCCCTCTAATGTCACATACCATCAGGCAGTTGAGAGAATGCAGACCTTTGCGGTTCACATAGGAGAGGTCTTCAGCATTTGGTGCCTTGATTGCCACGTGGATGCAGTCCACCACCCCTATCACCCCTGGCATCCCCGCCAGCCCATAGAATTCATCCTTCAGAGCCTGCACAGAGGCTTCATCGGCTGGAAAGTGAATGAACTGAGAGGCTCTTTCCATAAGTGCTTCTGTGACATTGGCAACACACCGACTCATAGAGGCCTGGCTGATTCCAATAGCATCTCCCATTCGGGTCTGGAAGGAGCCTGAGGTATAAAAGCCCAGGGCTGCAAGGATCTGTGTCTCCGGGCTGATGGCCCTGGACCGCTGAGTAGGTCTAGAAAGACTTGGCCCCAAGAGCTCTACTAGGTAATAAATGAACTGCCGCGGAAACCCATACATGGACATCAAGTCTTCATCAGTCACATCATCCAGCTTAAAACGGTCCAAAGTCCGGTGACCCCGGCCATAGAGCAAGAGATCACAGTCAAGCACTGTTATGGGGACAGCCATGGCAAACGTGAACGCTGCCTCTCTGATCTGCTGTTTCTGAACTCTTTTTAATGAAGACTTTGGTGCAAGAAGGTATTTAAGGAAGTGTCAGCAGAACTCATCAGCCAGCTGTACGTTAAACAGCTCTGACATGCATAATCTTCTCTCTGTAAAGGTTGAAAGAAAAAAATATTTAGAAATGTACCAAAGACATGAAAGTGACTCAAGGACTACAACAGCACCTTTTGAGCAGCTCTATTTTGAACCGGTAAAAGGGGCTGCTTGTGCAACTTGGGTTTTTCTCAGCAGTTAAAACTATAGGACGTCAGGGGCCAGCAAGATGGCTCAGCAATCTAAAGAGCTTGCTTAGGCAAGCTTAGGCAACTGCAGAAACTAGTTCGATCCCCAGCACCACATGCTGCTACAGCCCCACCCCCAGGGCAGGCTGAGCCAGCCATAAGTTAAAAAAAAACAAAAACTATAGGACACCAATGATATTGAAATTATGAGCACACGAATTATAAAGAATTAAGGGCCAGCGAGATAGCTCAGCAGACTAAGCGCCTGCTTTGACAAACACAGAGACCAACCACGGTTTGATTCGCGTTCCCGCATGCTGCGACCTAGTCGGGCAAGTTGATGCATGCCCGTAATCCCAGCGCTGGGAAGGCTGAAAACAGGAGGATCATTACGGAACGCGAGCTGCGTAGTGAAACCTTGTACCAAACACATAAAATGAAAAATAAATAAATAAATTTTGACTCCTAAACGGTTGCAACATTTGGTCTGGTTTAAAGCACACTCGGAGTTTAATCTTGGTAGCTCATTTAATTCCCTGCATTTTCAGTAAGAACGGCAAAATATTAATCTAGGAGATGGTGTAATTATTCACAAGGTAAAAGATTTCTGTTCCTAATAAGACATCTCACGAAACAGCTGACACATATAACTACCTTGGGTAAGTCGCAGGTTATCCGGAGCCTCATGGCTCTACCTGCTAAATGCGGGACAGGTGTGGAGGTGCACAACCAGCCTAAAGAGGAAGGAGGCAGCCGATGAACTAACTTGGGTGTTTTATGTTATTAAAAATAGGCTTCTCCGCACCCCAAGAAATTTTTTAAAAATCTCTGAGACAGGGTCTCGCTGCGCAGCCAGGGCTCTTCTCGAAATTGTGGCAATCCTCTTGCCTCAGCCTCCCGAGTGCTGGGATTGGAGGTCTGCACCACCACTCCTGGCTAAGAACTTCAACTCTTAGAGACTGCGGGCTAGAAAGTAAGAAAGATCAGTCAGTTTGAAAGAAAGGAGCAAAGGAAGAAGCTGAGCCAGGTTTGAGAATAACTCTGCCACATTTACAGCACACCTTAAAAATATAAACGGAAGTGTGACTGAGAAAGCCGCTCGACATCAGCAAGGCTGTATACCCACCTCTCCGCAGCTGCCAGGTTACCGTCCCGCACCCCACCCACCTAGCCAGCCCCGCCAACCGGCCCTCCTCCGGAACCCGAGGCCGGGCGCGGGCCGCCACAGCGCGCAGACGCGACCCCGCCCCCGCACGTCAGGCCCCTCCCACTGCCGCGTCCTCACCTGCCGCTGCCGCCGCAGCCTGCGCTTCGCAACCGCACATTCCGTAGAAATCCTAGGGCCTCACTTTCTCAAATTTCCCCCGGTATCCCTCTATACTTTTTCCTAAAGGGCTCGAAAAATTATACAAGAAGATTTATATGTAAAGAGATAAAATGTGATTGATATTTCGAGAGTCCAAAGGAGCAAGTAGGACGTTTATCGTGTAGCGAAAGTGTAGTTAAGGTTAGGTAGCTGGATTTCCGCTATAACCTCCAGCATCACCACAGCCTGCACCCAAGCGAATGAAAACAAACAGTAACGATGGCGGCGCCGGGAAGGGACTGGCTCCTGGGTTGAGGCAGGAGTGATCGCTTGATGGAAGAGAGGAGCCCTGAGGAAAAGCCGACGTGAGTGCTACAGCTTGCTAAGTGCTGGGAGTAAAACGCCTTAGTCTGTGAACCAGGAGCCTCCTGAGGCGTGAGGTGTCTGTCTGACCCACTGTCACTGCAGTCCCGGGACGCAGAACCTCACTCAGGAGGCGCGGCTGGCCGGCTCGGGCCCCAGCCTCCGTAATGAGGGCCCCTCACCTTGTGCGCCGCAGCTTCGCAGGTACTAACTTTTTTGGGAAAGAGGAATACCGCCAGAGCTCTCAGCGCCGCCGGGTGGGAGGCTATGGCTCTGCGGCCCATTGACTACTTCCTTATAAAAATCAAAGCTGGCTAGTTGGGGCTCAGTCCCTTGAACCCTCATCTTCTCGGAGAAACCGATTTGGCGCAAGCCCCTCTAAGTGACTGGTCACCAGTCGATACGGACCCCTCGAGCATTCCTATGACATTCTCAGCTCTTTAAGCTAGGTAGTGAGGGTTTATGAAGGTAGTTTATGAGACCCTCACTCCGGGTTTGGGTACCAGTTATGAGATTAATTTTCATCCAGGCAAGATTTGTTGAGTGCCAAATATGTACTCTGCGTATAGGTGAGGGTGACTGTTGACTAGTGAAAAAGGGGCCCACGGTTCACGGCTGTAAACGACCTGTGGAAACCTGCGATCCGTTTTCATTGATAAATCTCTGGGTAAGTGCCTAAGCACCTTTTGGGGCCATCATTAACACATCTCAGCTTTCACTTTTTCAGGAAGTTCCTTTCCAGTTAGTCTGGTCAGTTCACTAACATTTTGTTTTTACTATGTCTACCTCCTCTAACCACTTCACCTTTCTTGTCCTACTTCGTTAAAACTCTTCTAAAATGGTGGAGCTTCTTTTGACATCTTCACTGGGAGATGCATGAAAGTAAGAAGCAACAGATCTGTCACCCCTATTTCTTTGGCACTAGGGATTGAACCCTGAGTCTTTGCACAGAGCTACATCTTACTACCTTTTTACTTGTTTTCCCATATATATGTGTATATATATATATATATATATATATATATATATATATTTTTTTTTTTTTTTTTTAAGTTAATTTATCTTTTTGATGCAGGGTCTTGTTACACAGTTCAGGAGGGCTGTGAGCTCACTTTGTAGCCAAGGTTGGTCACAAAGATTCTCATCTCAGCCTCTGGCGTGTGCCACCATGCCTTGCTTTATTAATTTTTGCAACAAATTCTTTGTATGTAGAAAAGACTGGCCTTATAGCTCAGCGGACTAAAGCACCTGGCTTAGGCACAGCATGGCTGTTTGATCCTGGGTGTGCAGTGCCGGCACTCGAGACAGCAACTGAGATTGGGCGTGGTAGTGCATGCCTGTAATCCCAGCACTTGGAAAGCTGGAAACAGGGGAATCACTATGAGTCTAATCTACATATTGAGACCCTGTAGACCCTGTCCTAAGTACAGGAGGAAAAAAAAAAAAAGATTTGTCCAGAGCTCACAGGAGATTGTCTTGCCTCAAGGAGCCAAGTACCAGGATTACAGTTGTGTGCCACTAAATTTGGCTGACTTTTTTTTTTTTTTTTTTTTTAATTTGGTATAAGATCTCACTATGCAGCTCAGATTTGTAGTGATCCTCCTGTTTTCAGCCTCCCTAGTGCTCTGATTACAGGTGTGCCTCTCCAGTCCAGGTCTCAGTGGCCAGCTCACCCCCCCCCCCCACTGGGCACACTGAGCCCTTAGGGCATGGGGTGCCAGGAAGAACCCCAGTCTCTGCTCTTGCTTGAGCAGGCATTTAGTCTGCTGAGCTATCCCACTGACCTTCTGGTTGACTTACTTCTTGAGACAAGGTCTTACTAATTCATTGAGCTACCCAGGCTGGTCCAAAATTTATAATTTTCTCACCTCAGCCTCCTGAGTGCTGGGGTTGTAGGTGTATGCCACCACATTTGGCCCACCATTGCCTAGTTTAGAACTTTTCTTTAAGTTCCAGGTTTTTATATGTTTTGTGATAACTAGGTTTTATAGTGTGTGTGTTGTGGTTCTGGGTTAATAACAAATATTTTTGTTTTCAAATTTCCTTTTTTTTTTTTTTTTTTGTCTTTTTGAGACAGAGTCTTACTATGCAGTTCAGGCTGGCCCTGAACTCACTTTTGTAGCCCAGGCTGGTCTTGAACTCACTGATCCTCCTGCCTCAGCCTCCCAAGTGCTGGGATTACAGGCATGTGCCACCACGCCTGGCTCCTTTTTTTTACTGTTTTTTTTTGTCTCCATCTTTTTTTATCTCAAGTCTTATCAGTGGTTTTGGAATGACTCCTAACTCAACAACACTGCTCAGCTATATCCCCAACCTCAAGTTTTTTTATTTTTCCTGAGACAAGGTCTTCCTATGTAATGCAGGTTAGCCATGGCCTTGATCTTGTGACCCTTCTGCCTCCACCTCCAGGGCTGGGATTGCAGTAGCATGCCACGCTTTATTGTGCCCCTCGTAAGGTGTGCTTTTCACCTCCATTTCATCACCCTAGCTATAAGGTCAGATACTGAGATTAGATGCCGAGTTTTGCATATAGGCTCAAGGGTGGTTTTTTTTTTTTTCTAAATACTTTATTTCTTTATTTGGTACAGGATCTTGCTAGCACTGCGTGCTCAGGATTCCGGGGTTGGCTTGGCATGCAGTATCAGGGATTGAACTGTGCCAAGCAGGTGCTTAGACTACTGAGCTATCTCCACAGCCAATTTTGCTTCACTATCTAATGCCCTTGACGTTATGAAGGGACCTAATTTTAGCTTTAATTATTCTATGTATTGTTTTTAAGTTATTTCTCATTCATTAAGCATGCCTGTTGGGCTCCTATGGCATGTGCCTGTAATCCCAGCTATGTTGTTAGGCCACCATACCTGCCCTGCGGTTATTTTGATATACTCTTTTGCTAAATTATTTATTTATTTATTTATTTTAAATTTTATTTATTTATTTATTTGTTTGTTTGCTTGTTGTGTTTGTTTGTTTCTTTATTTTATTTTTATTTTGTGGCTGGCTCAGCCTGCTCTGGTGGTGGGGGCTGGTGCAGCATGTGGTGCCGGGGATCAAACCGCAGTCCCTGCAGTTGCCTGTGCTTTCCTAAGCAGGCGCTTTAGACCACTGAACCATCTCGCCGGCCCCTGCTAAATTATTTAGTAATTTTGCTGAAAATATGTGCCCTTCTTCCTTTTTTTTTTTTTTTTTTTTTTGCTGTATAGTTCAGGCTCTGCTTAACCTCACTGTGTCGCCCAGGCTGGCCTCTGACCTTGGCAGTCCCTCCTCCTGCCTCAGCCTGCTGTGCCCTTCCTCTTTGATTGTGTCATCTGTCTAGTTTTATCACCAATTCCCATCTGAATTCTTCCAGTAGATTCCTGCTAGGGTTCTTGTTTCCATTCTTTTTGCATCTTTTCCTCGTCTCTATTCAGGTTAACCTTCTTAACTTTATCTTTTTCTCTGAGACAGGGTCTCAGTTTGTAGTTCAGGCTGATCTTGAATTCACTCTGTAGCCCAGGCAATTTTGAAATTATGAGTTGCAGCCACCCTACCAGGGATTTGGGTGTGGTGGGCCTGAAGGGAAACAAACTCAGTAAAAATATGCATAACCTGTGGTAGCTGCTCACCTCTTCCAGCTATTGTTTCCTTATCTCCTTGCTACCCTTATCTCTTCTGGCTTGTCTCTGCATTTTCTCTCTTTTTTTTTTTTGACGCTCCAGAGATCAAGCTCAGGAGCTTGCACTGGCCAGGGAGATGCTTATGCTGCCAAGCTATCTCCCCAGCCCCAATTTTTCTCATCTTCTAATTCCTCACATTGATTTTCTCTTCTGCTGGTCTAATCTGCGGTTTGAAACCATTGCAACATTTTGTCATTAAAGGCTGGGGATATAGCTCAGTGACATAAGTACCTTTGTGATAAGCACAAGGTCCTAAGTTCCATCCCTGTTACCAGCCTCCCCCCCTCAAAAAAACAAAGAGTTTCTGGTTCTCAGTGTTGTCGATTATATGCTTTGTTAAAGTAAACACTGTAAATATAAAGTTTGCATCTAATAACTATTAAATATTTTGGTGCACTTTTGTGTCTTATATTCTGGCCATTTGGGTTTGTCTCCATGAATACTTACTTTGTTTTGAATATGTGCCCTACATTGTATGTGAAATTGTACAGATAGTTTGTGGGCTAGGATGACTTCATCCCTCTTTGTTGAAGCTGATGTTGTGGTTGAGTCACATCATTCTTGTGGTCCAGCCTGGTATCCGGTTTCTGGGCTCAAGCCATCCTCTCCATTCTGCCTCCGAAGTAGAAGGGGCTATAGATCCGTGGCCTTGTGCCCAGCTTCCCCCCACCCCATCACCAGCCCTGCCACCATTTTTTAAATATATTTGATTGTTTCAGGGTCACAATATGCCGCTGATAGTCATAGTGATCCTCCTGTTTTCAGCCTCCCCAGCACAGAGGTTGCAGGCATATACCCAGACACTCACCAGCTCAGTCTGCCCTGGGGGTGGAACCATGGTCCCTGTGCTTGCCTAAGCAGATGCTTTAGTCCACGGAGGTATTTCACTGCCCCCCCCTTTAAATTTTAATAAATAACAGGACAGCCCACTCA
>PVKN010033916.1:0-11941 GCA_004027915.1 Capromys pilorides
ACAAAAAAAAAACAAGCATAGTGAGACTCTCAAGAGACAACCATAAAAAACACCTCAAGGTGATCCTCCCGTCTCAGCCTCCTGATTGCTGAGATTACAGGTATGTGCCACCACACCCAGCTTTAACCTTAATCCATTTTATGCATGACATAATGGTGGTGAAAATCACTCTAGCTGCAAAGAATGATGGGGGCCCCTGGGAATCCAGGTCATAGGGCACCTGGAGGTGTCTGAGGCAACCAGTAGGTACCCAAGCAATGTACCAGGCAGGGACAGGCGCGAGGTCCCTCCTCTGAACCAGGCAAGCCTCGCACCTTGGCTCCTTGGAGGAAGAGAAAACAAAGCTTGGAAGGACCACTGTGTGCAGCCATCTGTCAAGGACAGAGCTAAACCCTACCCAAACTTGGCATCTGTGACCCCAGTTTCCTCTGGAGACTCTTGAGTTGGCAGAAGGAGTAAGGTAGAACCCTGGGCACTCAGACCCAGGACCCCACTGGGCTCAGGGGCACAGAGGGCATGTCCCACGGGGAAAGGGCCTGTGGCAGCTGCGGAACCTCTGCCTGCCCGAGACCCCAGGATGGGCTCAGCCTGGAAGTAGTAGGGCAGACTGGGTCACGCCCAGGCGAGGCGCCCAGGAGGAGCCAGGGTTGAGGGCCTTTCACTCACCTCTCTGCCACCTTGGCTAGGCCACCTAGTATGCAGTAAGACCCTGGTGCTCTCTGGACCTCAGTCTCCCCATCTGTCAAATGGGCCCTGATTCCTGAAGATACAGGGCCCTGGAGGACTGTCCAACCCACTCCTCTCCTCCTCCCTCCTCCTTTCCGCTTTCCCCTGAGCTATGACTCATCCGCCCACCCAAGCCCTTGTGCAACCCTCTGGCTCCTGTCCCCAACCCTCCACCCTCTCCAGGGAGCCCCGCACCACCCAAAGCCAACCATGCTCCTCCAGTTCTTCTGGGCCGGGGTAGCTCTTGGGCTAGGGGCCCAGGCCTCTCCCCAGGAGCAGGGCTGAAGCCAGGCCTCCTGAGGTCCATGGGACTCCTTTGACTGGGGTCTCACCAGGTGGTCTGGTGTCTGCCCACCCTGGCAGCCCTTGGCGCAGGGTCTGCCATGGCCACACAGAGGCTTTTGTGCGGCCTGCTCACTGCTGGGGCTCCAGCCCTCCACCCACCCTCCTTCCCGACGCACCAGCTGCTGGGGGCCCCCCTTCCTCCACCCAGCCGCCCGCTGTGGGGAGGGGTTGGGGAGGGGCAGCTTAGATGTTCTGGGCCAGGGTGGGGAGGACCCTGAACTTTTTCCACCATGGCCCGGGAAAGCCTTGGAGGAGCCCCCTTTGGTGGCTTCCACCCCGTTACCACCTGCCATCTAGCCCCACACCTCGGGCCACATGTGGACAGATGGGGCTCAGATCAGTCGGGCTGACCCCTCCTTGCCAAGGCCTGCCCCACACACCACAGAGAACTCTGACCAAGGCCACCAGAGCCCCCAAGAAGCTACTCAAGTCCACGGGGCTATTCTCCCTCAGGTGACCTGGTGCTCCTTGATGTTGGGACCCAAGGTGGTCTAAGCAACTCAGCTGCTGCTGCTTCCTCCACTGCTCCTGAGGAGGTCACCTCGCTTGCTACCAGTGCTACACCCGGGACCAGAGACTGCCCCAGCCTACTTCCAGGACCAAGATGTCCTGGCACAGGCGGGGCCCCAGGAACCGGCTGGGTCTGAACAACCATTGCTCCCTGGGGTCCAACCCCCCAAACGCCATCCTCTTGGCCAAAGGGCCAGGCCCTAGTGAGAGGCTGGCCAGGCCAGCCTGGCCATGAGGGTCATAGTTTTCACATGACAGGTGAGAAAAACAAGGCCGAGAGAGGGATAGAGTCCTGGCCTGGCCCAAGTCATCCAGCAAGGCAATCCACTTGGGGTAGGGTCCAGGTGCCAGTCCCCCACCCACCCAGGCTGGCGGCTCCTGCCCTGGCCCTGCCACCAACTGGCCCGCCCTCTCTCCAGGAACAGGAGGCACCTGCTGGCCACACCCTGTCACCATCCCCATCTGGGCCTCCTCTCCCCGTGACAAGGGCCAAGACCCTGCCTGTAGCTGGGGGAAGAGTAGGGGTGCTCAGCCCCTGGAGTCCCCACAGGCTGCACACCCACTACAGCTCAGACTGGCACCTGATACCCAGTAGGATCCTGGAAGTGGTTGTGTTTCCTTCCCTTGTGAGCCCCAGTCCCACCCTCGATAAGACCCCTGAGGCGAGGGGCTGAGGAGATAACTCAGTAGAATAAAGGAAGCACAAGGGCCTGAGTTCAATACCCGGTTCTGAAAAAAAAAAAGACCCTTGGGCCTAGACCCTCGCCCAGCCCCGCCACAGCTCCACCCCCACGCTGCTGATGTGGGACTTCCGGGATGTACAGTGCTGACTCGGCCTCGGCCGCAGGCCCCAGCAGGCCCCTCCTGGGCTGCAGGTGGCACACAGCAGGGGTGTGGAGAGTAACTACCAGATGAGGCCAGGCTGGCAGACACCCCCAGCCCACCCCTGCCTGACCACAGGCTACATGCTGTAACTGCTTCTGAAAGTGGCAGGACGCAGGCTTTGCTTCAGCCTGTCCCCTACCCCTGGAACTTCTACAGACTAAGCAGGTGCCTTGGACTCATCTTCCCCACTTGGGAAGGGTTCAGAGAGGTACTGAGACCCAGGCAAGGTCACAGAGCACCCAAGCGGCCAGGTCAGGGCTCAGGCTGCAAGGGAGCTGCTGCCACCTCCTGGCTCCTGGGGACACATAGTAAGGTCAGAGAGCAGCAAGTGTCCTTGGGTGACACCTCAGGACTGAGAAGGTGAAGGGAGCGAGGAAAGGGGGGACCTCTTCAAGATTCCAGTTAAGGTGAGGGCTAGGGCCCAGCCTCCTCCCACCCACAATGCTGGGCAGGTGAGTGCCATCCACAGCTTCCTGAGGGCACCTCCAGGGTAGGGGACCACTCAGTGAGGGGCTGGACCCTCTGCCTCCCAGGAAGAGAAGGAAAGTGAGAGGAGCAGGAGGGGGGAGCACTACGCACTTACTGGGTGGCACACAGGGCGGCCGGGGTTCAAGGGCAGCTCCTCCTCATGTATTGTGTGACCTGTCTACAGGTACAATCTCTCTGAACGGCCGATTCCCCGGGGTCCTAGCAGTGGAAAGAAAAGGGTCCCCTGTAGGGCCAGCGAGCACAGCCCTGCTCCTGACCCGGCAACACACCCAGCTGAGGCCCTAGTGTGTGTCTGAGCTGGTCCCCCAAAAGTCTCCCCAGGCTCTCCACCACCCACTCCCTTAAACAAAAGGGAGACAAGCTTGTGGGACCGGGCTGCTGAGCTTTATTCCAGCAATCCAAACCACTTCCACCTACCATGTGCCAGGCAAGCGGGCAACGCAGACCGAGGAGGAAAGCAGAGGGTGAAGCCAGGCCCCGGCAGGCAGGGTGGGCAGCTGGCCCGGGGTCACACGTGGAGCAAGGCTGGCCCTGCAGTCCCTTCCTCCCCACCGAAGTGTCAAGGACCACCAAGGCCCAGGGTGGCTGTCGGCCAGCAGCCAGTCAACCCCTGGCCTGCCTGCCCGCCTCCCTGCCAGGCAGCCGTCCTCCCCTGGGCCAGACCTGGAGCAAACAGGGCCCACAGGGCCCTCGGCCATTTTACATGTCCATTTATTGCCCTAAGTGGGGAGGGGCTTCCTGCCCAGGCCTTAAAGGGCCAGAAGCAGGAAAGCAGCCAGCCCAGTGGGAAGTGTTTGCGGGGGAAAGGGGCAGGGATGAGGTCACAGACAGTCCATGGACCCTGACTCCAGGGTGGGACCAAGGCCTACCCTGTTCCCGTTCTCCAAGTGCCATCATGGGCCAGGAAGCCTAGACCCAGGAGACTGGGTTCCAAGAGGAAGTTTCAGCTACCCCCAAAAGGGACAGAGAATGAGCTTCCTGTCATAAGGGGTAAGCAAGACCCAGCTCTGCAGAATCCCATCACTGCCACCCCACCAGCTCTTCCAAACGCTCTTTAGAGACTGCAGTGGCCTCAACAGACCTGTCACCTGGAGTTATCTGAAGTGCACCATGCCTAGAGCACCTCAGCCTGGAAGCCCAGGGTGAAGGGCTCTGGTGATGCACAGGACCCGGCTGGATCCCTGTTACACACTCCAATGGGACAGGCCTTGTTTTCCAGTTAGACCAGAAAAGCGTGGGTGGGGACACTTCCACCAAGTGACCGACCACAGCCTGCTGAGGGGACAGATGGAGGGGCTGGCCCTCTGGCCTACCTCCTCATCAGTGCCAGATTCTCCCCACAGCGTGCCAGGCCTGGTCCTGGTTATGAGAACTGCAGTCCATGCCCACCCTACTGGCTTCAAGGGGCAGGCCCAGAGAGGGGTGGTGACCCCCCCCAGGTCACACAGCAGAACTGGAATCCACACAGGCCACCTTACCAACTTGGCCAGCCTGACTAGTCCTCCCAGAGCTCCTCTCCCCTCATAGCACACAGCCCCCAGGTAGCAGCAGGCCATGAAATCCCCCACCCCAAGGCCAGGGGACCCAGTATATACTCAGGCACTCAGGGTCCTCAGGTTAGAGATTGGGGGTTGCTCCTCTAAGGCCCAAAGGCTCAACAGCTGTTGCCAGGGCCTCCCAGAGCAGTTCTAGAGTGGGCTGGAGACAATATCCACACAATGTCCCCAAAAGCGTCCCGTTGCACTGACAGAAAAGCTGAGGCTGGTGGACAAGACGTGGCGGCTCTGGATGGGTCCCAGATGGAGCAGGGCCTGGCCTAGCCTGTTCCGCTGGTCTCTGCCACCCAGAGCTACTGCAGGGCACTTCAGAACATAACAAGGAGGGGACAAGGTGACTTGGTGGGGGCTCTGAGGGCGTCTCAGGTGACTGGATGACCTACGCCCGCACCCAAGCATCTAGATCCCAGGTAGCTAGCTGGAGCTGGCCCAGGGTGCTCCCTCCAGCAAGGAGGAAGGGGGTGAATGCAAGGGATCTGCAGGCTCTCCTGGGTTCCTCTGAGCAGAGGAGGCTCCTGGTTGTCCAAGCTGCTTCAGAAAGAACAGAGCTGGGATTTGGCTCTGGAGAGGTGACCTCAGCCCCCTGGATACAAGGAGCTCTTTCCACCTTGGGGGTCTGAGTCAAGGCTGGTGGGAATAAGGATGGGCAGGAAGGGAATGGGAAAGGGTCTTGCTATCACTGGCACAGCCTACATCCCTGGGTACCTGCCTCACGAGACTGGGAGGCAGAAGCCCCGGGTCCCATGCTGGGTGACCTTGGGAGTCTCGCCAGCCCTCTCTGAGCGCAATGTCATCTTCAGACAGAACCTAGGTGACTGTCCACTGCTTGCTCAGGACAGGTGCTGGAGGACACAGGTGGGCAGGTGCCCAGGCCATACCACCCGAGGGACTTTAGAAAGACTCCACGACGAGGGGTCAGACATAGCTTCAAATGTGACCTTGGGCTGCTCTGTCCCTCCACGCCACCAGCTCCTCTGTCCAACAACAACTCTGACACCCAGCTTGCTCTACAGACCAAAGCTGCCTAGGTCACAGGGGGGAGGGGGGGTGGGCCTCGGCTCCAGCCTCGGTTTCCTCTTATGGTAACAAGGACAGCCACCAGGTGGACTGAACACCAGATTAGATGGCCGCAAGGAAAACAGAACAAACCCCGATACACCAAAGTCTCATTCCTGTCCCAAGGACCTTCCTCAAAGCCAGGCTGGGCTCTGCCTCAGTCTCCCTACAGAGCAAGGGCTCATGGGCGTCCTGCAGTGCCTGCTCCTCCTCCCCAAGCTAACACTTGGTGGCTCCCAGCCCAGACCAGGGTGCTGACTGGTCCACACTCAGCCAATCAGAACTGAATAATAAATACCCCCCCAAAGTGACCCACGAATTAAAATTTCAGTGTCCCCGTTGGGTCCTCTTTCCGGCATGAGGCTTGGCTTCTCCAGCCGGCGGTGGCTGAGGTCCCCCTCCCCCAGGCCCGTCTCCACAGAGATGGTAGGCCGTAAACAGAGCCCCGAGCCCAGCTGAGAGGTGCCAGGCCTAGTCAGAGCCCCACGGGGGCTGGTCCTAAGAGAACACAGCCCCTGCCTGGAGCCCTCTGCCCTGCCAGGGCCTAGGGACCTCTCCTAAGCCAGTTCTCCCAATAGGAAGTGATCAGGCCTGTGGAAGGGAGGCCTCCCCCACTGTGGGAGCGGCACACTCAGGGTTACGCCCTGGCCCTGGCCCTGGCCCTGGCCCTGGCCCTGGCCCTGGCCCTGGCCCTGGGTGGGGGGGCTGACATGGAATCCCGGACGCCCTCTCCGGTGGCTTCGAGAGGCAGCTGGCAGGGAGAAGGGGGGGTGGCGGGCTAGCCACCCATGGGTGAGCCAGGTGGGCCCGCTGGAGGAAGGGGCATGCACACCTCTCTCACTTCCGCCGCCCGGCTGGGGGGTGAGAAGGCGCTGTCGGCTTCCCCGTGCAACCCCGCCAAGTACTCGCTGCATTCTGCCAAGCGCTCAGTAGACAACCACTGGGTGCCTTGGGCCTGGCTGGACAGCGGCGTCCTGCGGCGGTTCCTGGGTTCCCAGTGGGCCACAGGACCAAACGCGGGGGAGTCCGTATTTCCCAGGAGCCATAAAGGCCTGGTCCTAGGAATGGACGGGCTCCAGGGCCTCGCCGAGCCCCCGGCCAGGTCCGCAGCCCCAGGCTGGGGTAGGGAGGAAGGGAGAGCGAGAGGGGGAGGGGACCAGATCGCGCGGCTCGCCCCTCCTGCCCGGGCGTAGGGCTCGCACGTGGTGCTTGGCGTCAAGGGGAAGGGGGGGGTCCGGCCAGAGGAGATGGGGTCACGCGCTCGGGGGCGCGGGCGGGGATCGGGGGCCGCGCGCGCAGGCGGAGGCGCCAGGCCCACTGAAGGGGGGAGAGCAGGAAGCGCCCCGTCCCACCGCGCCGCAACCCTCACCCCGACCCCGCCAAACAGGCGCGGGCTCCTACCTCTTTCCCGGGGCAGCGCGAGGGGCCCGGCCCCGGCGGCGGCGGCGGCGGCGGCGGCTAGGCTGGCTCCTCCGAGGCCCGGGAGGCGGCAATGCGCCTGGCCCCGCGCCACCCCCCGCCGCCGGCGGCCAATCCCCACCCGGGCTGGGGGGAGGGCGATGCAAATTACCCCGGATCTGGGCCCGCCCGCCCGCCACCTCCCCCGCGCCCCGGCCGGCCCGAGCCAGGCCGCGCATCCCCGGGCTCGCCTGCACCGCACAGCCGCCTCACGGACACCCTACCAGGGGAGCGCCCACGGAGAAGAGGGGTCCCTGTTTTTGGGTTAGGGGACCCAAGAGGAAGGGGGCTGGGGGTAGTTACACAACAAGCGGGAGGGGCCCAAGGCGGGGAGGGGGCGGCCCGCGGCCGCGCAGCCGGAAGCCAGGACCGCCACCGGCCCCCGGCAAAGGGAGCCGTCGTAGGTCCCGCCTCCGCGTAGGCTCCACCCACAGCGCCGAGCCGTCGCCCATACTCATTGGCCAGCGGGTCCGCCGCTCACCGCCCCTCCTCTGCATTGCCCCTCCCCGCGAGCCGCGGCGGGCCGTAGGCGCGGTGCACACAGGGACTCGTAGTTTTTGTCGCCTGTCACCTATCAGTCACAAGAGTCCTAGGGACCACGACACCCAGAAGGCTCCGCGTTCTCTCCCGCCCACCCTCCCGGACACCCCACCCCTTCCCCCTCCTTTGCAAAGCCCCCCTCCCTGTTTTTTCAGCCCCCTCCCCCCCATCCCCCATGGAGCTCCATCCTGGCCAACTCCAACGTATGCACGCAACACCGAATAGGCCCCCGCCGGGGTAGGGGGAAAGGCAAAAACGCCCCCCGAGCCGGACCGGCAGCAAAGTTAGCACGCGACGCGCCCCCCAATCTCCCCACGCCGGTTTCCCCCCACACCCTCAATGCATCCCAGCTTCCCCTCCCCCGCTCTCTCCGCGCCTGGGAGCCCCGAAAGCCAGGCACCCGGGTGGGGCTGGGGGGGCGGCTGGCGCACAAACCATGCACTTAGCCCCCAATCCCCTCTCCCGGTCCCGCGCTTCTAATCTGGGGTGCCTCTGAGCCTCTGCCAGAGGGACCCCCAGGTTGGAAACTTGGGAGCAGGAAGGTCCCCTTGCCCAGGTCCAGGCGCAGGGTGGGCGCCGCGCGCGCCCCCTCCCCGCGGTCCCCGCCCGCAACCCGCGCCATCCGGCGCTGTGGACTCACCTCGCGGGGCCGGGGCTCGGGCCGGGCCGGGCCGGGGCGCGGGGCCGGGACCCGGAGTCGGAGACTGGGCGCCCTCGGCCGGCGGGGTCTTTGGTTCTCGCGCTCCCCGGGCTAGCGCTCGGCCCGTGGCGCTCCTCGCTCCGGCAGCGGCGGCGTCACTGCCCCTACAGTCACCGTACAGTACAGCAAAGCCCCGTATGATGCTCGCGACTCCCTTCCTGGTTTCTCCGAGGGCAAGAGGGGTCCTCCCTTGTCTTAAAGGTGCCGCAGCCGCCGCCCCCCCCACGCCCAGCCCGCCCCCCCCACCCCGCGCCCGAGCCTCGGAGGCCAGAACAGGCTCTGCAGGTCCGCTCTTGCCACGTCCCTGCCCTCCCGTGGGGTTTCGCCCCGCTGCGCCGGGGAGCCCGGGCTGTTATTAGGTTTTGTGTCAAGTTGTGGGGAGTAAGGGGGGGTCCAGCCCGCCTTGGCGCGCGCCCCCCTCCCTGACCTCTCCGCCCCGCGCGCGGCCCAGTGCCAGGCGGCCAGCTTATCTGGCCCCAGAGCTCCCCGGGGCGCGGTGGGGGTAGAGGCTCCCCCCACCCCGGTGCAGGGGGTGGGGGCTCCAGATAAACAGGCCCCCAGCCTCGGCGCAGCAGGGCGGGGTGCAGGGGGCTCAGGCTTTGCCCCTGACGCCCGGGGCGTGGCGCGATGGCAGCGGGGCGGGGAGCGCCGTGAGCACTGGCGATGCGGGTGCGGGGCGCGCTTCTCCGGCGGCGGGGTGGGCAGTTGGGTGACCGGGCGAGAGGCGGGGTCGGGAAATGAACGCGTGGAGACCCCCTACCCTCACACCCACACTCTGGGCCAAGCCCCTGCGGCCTCGCCGGCCTCAGTTTGCCCAGCCTGCGCAAGGGACCCCAGGCTCTGCGAGATCTGGTTGGCGAGAGGGCGCCAGGGTCCCCGAAGGCGACAGGAGACCTGCCCTCCCGCGATTATATAAAGCGGTCGCCTCCACCCGCGGCTGCCAGGGGCGTAGCGCGGGGAAGGGGTTGGCGAGGGGGCGGGGAGGAGGAGGAGGAGGAGGAGAGAGGTTGTTTTCCAGGCTTTCCCAAGTTCCCCCACCCAACTGTAGGTCACTGGGCGGGACGGGGGACCCGGCCCCGTACCCCTGGGTCCTGAGTTCTGCTGCCGCACGGATCTGCGTGGCTTAGGAGGGGCGGAGGTGGGCAGTGGGAAGGTGTTGGCTCAGCTCAACTTTATTATTATTTTTTTCGTCTGTCTTCTCTCCTACTTCCTCCCTGGTCGTGGGAGAGGTCTGGCGGAGGAGGGGGAAGGAGAGCAGGGGACAAATGGTGAGCACAGCGTGACCGGGGCTCGCCGGCTGCTCCATGCGCACAGTAGGCGCCCAGTGCTCACGCTTGGGAAGGGACTGGCGGGATGCGATCGGATACCGGGGATGCCGTGGGAAGGAGACTGCGGGCCTCAGTTTCCCCTCCATCTGCGCTCCGATGGGGAAGGCTGCTGTCCGTTGTCTCAGTGCCTTCCTTGGGCGCTGCTTACCCAGTGGCTGTCACAGTTCAAGGAGATCCGCTTGCCTCCAGGCTAACCTCTAATCCTCTTGTCATTCGTATTTGTCATTATTATTATGAACACCACTATGTTATATAGAGGCCCCAAACTCCCGCGGCCTGCGAGAAGTGGACCTGTTCTCCTCCGTGCCTTCAAAGCATCGCCCCCTCCAACACGGGACTTTATTGCTTTTTCGCTCAAGAGATTAAAAGCGCCTTTCAACACCCATGCGGGTTGAATTGGCTTTTGTAATAATCATTTGGCTTCCAGGGGAACCCCGGGGAGGCTTCCAGAGGGGAAGTGACAGCCCCAGGACTTGCAGCGAAACCAGCCGAGTAGGTGGGAAGGAACCGAGGGAGGTGCCACGGGTCCGGAGGAGGGTGGAACCGGGACTTTGCCCCGAGTGCTGCGGTGTGAGCTCCTGTTCCCCAAACCTGCGGCCGGCCGACAGCTCCGCGGCCTGGAAGCTGGAGGTCAAGGGAGACCCAGTCCATGGATCAGCTCAAGGCTGGGATCCGCAGGTAGCTGGAGCACGGGCTTCAGCACAAAGGTCTAAGCTCCCCCAAGGGCACCAGGGCTGCCTGCGACTCAGTTTCCCCCACGGTACCCACCACGCTGAGATGTCCTATCAGAAAGGATCTAGAGGAGTCATTCCCGCAGGGTCTCAACAGTCTATAAAATTCCAGTGGAGTTTGGTGTTTTGTCCAGCC
This sequence comes from Capromys pilorides, assembly GCA_004027915.1. NCBI lineage: Eukaryota > Metazoa > Chordata > Mammalia > Rodentia > Capromyidae > Capromys > Capromys pilorides. Next base: position 10,461 of record PVKN010033916.1, read on the forward strand.
TGGTTGCAGCCCAAAAACTGAGTAGCATTTCTGTCTGACACTCCTGAAAACTGAGACCCAGAGAGGGACTCTGATCAAGGATCCAGCTCCAGACATGGCCAGGGGCAGTCAGGGATCCATGGGAACTTGGTAAGGTAGCACAGTCCCCCTTCACCTCCACCCCTACTCCAGGAGCAAGAACAGAGAGGGAGGGAGGGCTCTGTCCTTAGCCCGACTGTTACGGCCATACTCCGACCCCACCACCAAAAAAAAAAAAAAAAAAAAAAAAAAAAAAAAAAAAAAAAAAAAAAAAAAAAAAAAAAAAAAAAAAAAAAGAAGAAAGAAAAAGAAACGAAAGAGAAAAAACTCTGGGTTTGCTATTTTAAAACTTCAAATATTAAAAAGGCTGAATGACCTTAAGCAGGTAACTTAACCTCTCTGATTACTAGTCTTTTAGAGAGAATAAAATGACTTCCTCGAGTAGTGACAAGTGCAAAAAGAGACCGTGAGTGTGGCAAACAGGAACAGCACAGCATGTGCACAAGGAAACTCCTCAATAAATGATGTATGTGATTATAGTAATATTATTTGGGTCCTGATCTAATAATAATGATCATCTAAATTATGGGGTGTGTGTGTATGTGTTTGTGTACAGGGTTTCCCCCTCAAAAAAAACTGGAGATTGAGCCAGGTGTGGTGGTGCACCTCTGTAATCCCAGTACTGAGGAAGCTGAGGCAGGAGGAACACTACTAGTTTGAGGCCAACCTCAACTAGTGGCACTCATCTAACAGTGAGTTCAAGAGCACCTTGAACTACATAGTGAGACCCTGTCTCAAAAATCCAAAAACGGTCACTGTGTTCTCTCTTCCATGGTAGTCCACCTTCACATGATACGTGTAATTCTTTGGTTACTTTTTTTTGTGGGACCAGGGTTCGAACTCACGACCTTGCACTCAATAGTAAAAACATAATAACTGAAAGTAGGTGAGGGATTTGTCTTATTTTTGTAGTGTTTTTGATACTATTTTTTTTTTTTTTTTCGGGACTGGGGTTTGAACTCACAACCTTGCACTTGCCAGGCAGGCACTTGTGCAATGGAGCTGTCTCCTCAGCCCCTTTATTTTTGTAGTGTTTTTGAATCAGCATCTTGCTATATAGTTCAGGTTGGCCTTGAATTCATTATGTAGCCCAGGCGGGCCTTGAATGCTCAGCAGTTTTCCTGTCTCAGCCTATTGAATACTAGGGTTACTGGTGTGTGCCACCATGCCCAGCTGGGTGGAATATTTTTTTTTTAATTTTTATTTATTTATTTATTTGTTTGTTTGCTTGTTGTGTTTGTTTGTTTGTTTATTTATTCATTTTGTGGCTGGCTCAGCCTGCCCTGGTGGTGGCGCTGGTGCAGCATGTGGTGCCGGGGATCGAACTGCAGTCCCCGCAGTTGCCTGAGCCCTCCTAAGCAGGCGCTTTAGACCACTGAACCATCTCGCCGGCCCCTGGGTGG
>PVKN010033917.1:0-11936 GCA_004027915.1 Capromys pilorides
TGCAGATCCCATTCCACACCAAGCCCACTTGTGCCCTTTGATCATCCCCTGTTCTCAGGCAGCTCAGTACCTCTGCAGAAGAAACACCACAATCATGCTACCTGGCCTCACTTTCAGTATATGGCCACACAACAGTGCTCAGCGATGCTCACAATATACAACCACAACCCAGTGCTCAACACTGACCACAGCTTGCCCTGCAATCCCAGTAGATCCACCTTCACTGTCACTGAGATTCCAGCAAAAACCTCTGGAAAACTGTACCATCTAGACTAAGGGCACTGCCTGGCACTTGTCTCAAAACTAGGTTGAAAATTATTGCCCCCTGGTGTTCCCAAGTGCAATTGTCCCAAACACTCAGGTGTATATCAGATGCCATCTAAAAATACAGTGAGTGCTAAAATTTGTTTTTCAAAATATTACAGTAAGAAAACACATTGACACAAATCCCCTCAAAATATTCTCCCTTGCTTCAGCCACATTTATCCCATCATTCTTGTTACTTTCTGAAGCAGTTCTGGAAGTCCTCTTTCATGTAGTTCTTTAGTCACATTTTCATGGTTGCTTTAATGTCCTAAACTGATTCAAAATATTTCCTTTTCATGGTCATTTCAATTTGGGGGGGAAAAAGTAAGAAGCTTCCAGTTCAATGAATAAGGTAGATGTGGACACTCTTTCATTTTTTTTTTATTAATCTACCTCTCCATTGGATGACGCATAGCAGCACAATTCACCATATTTTTTTATCACACCGTGTAAACAAACTCACTAAGGAAGACTTCAGGAACAACTTCAAGAAGTGGCAAGAACAATGAGATAAGTGTACTCAGAGCCAAGGGGAACATCTTGCAGGGGCTTAATGGCAATGAGCCTCTCCTGAAATAATTTTTTAAGTGTGAACATTCACCATGCATTTTAGCCACACAGCTCTTACATACCCTCTGCCTGTCATGGAGTTACAGGAGATGGATAAACTTCATCCTTCATGTAGCATGAATGCCAGCTACATTCTCTCCCCTCCCACTCCCTTGGCTTTGTTCCTATCATCTGCCCTTGCTATATATTGCCCTTGCTATATATTCAACTGCTGCCCTAAATCACAAGAATGTGCTCCATTATCTTTCATTTGACGGATACCCTGCCCTGATTCCACAGTCCTTTCCCTCTCCTGGCCTTCTTTCAGCTTACATCTTAAAAATATGTTCATGCCGCCTGCCTCTTCGGCCTCGCCTATCATTCTTCCGTACATCAATGGCTCTTTGTGTCATTTTGTCTTCTCCAGCTTTTAAGTCAAAATACTGACCCACCACAGTCCCATCCACAGGGTGGATTCCCGGGCTCAATAGGGACCATGTCCAGCCCAGAGCTCTCACGCTCCCCTCTTTCTAGGATGTCCCTGTGTCTCATGCCTGAAGATCACATGTGTGGCCTGCTGACCCTGGTTAACCAGCTGGGCAGAAGAGACACCCTACTCACACTGCTCCAGCCTAGACCCAGGTGAGCCCGTTCCTGGCACCCACCTCTGCCTCCCATTCCGTGGCCAGGTTTGTTCTTACTGCCCCTTCCCACAGGTTCTACAGGTGGCCATGCACTTGATAGAGGTGACAATGTGAGCCTGCTAACTCCATTATGTTCAGCATCCCTTGTTTCCTCAAACTCAAACTGAGTAAATCACATTTTCAACTTAACTCTTAATCAAGAGGCCCTTGCGTCTGACTGCAGAGACTTGTTTTTATGGCTCCTCCTGTGTCAGGTATGAAAATGAAGAATGTCTTACTCACCCCACTGTAATGTTCACACGCGGTAAATCACAGAGGCATGGCAGTGAAATGAGGCTATATTTCACAGAGCAAAATGGTAAGGGATGGGCTTAGCGCCACAGACACAGAAAGGTGGAGGAAGCAGGGGGCAGAGCTCTGAAGCTCGGTTGTTTGCACAACATACCTTCTGGCATCCCGGCTGACACAGAGTGAGGAGTGGGTGTTTCTCTTTTATGAAAAGAGGAAAAGAGAGGCTCAAGCTCAGTGCAGTGATTTCAATCTTACGCAGCAGTGGAGAGATCCTTGCCAGAGCACATGCCAGCGCTCTGCTCGCATACATCTCAGTGTCCAGAAACACAAGTCAAATAACTTTCTGTTCTCCATAAGTTGCTTTGTCTCAGGTATTTTGTTATAACAACAAGAAACAGACCAGGACACCTGGATCTATGAAGTACTGTTCCAGGTGTGCCCAAAGGCTCTTTGCTCCTTGGTCTCTCAGTCCTACATCTGGCTCCACATCTGGTTTCTATCAGCAGCTTCTGGCTTCCTTTCCCTTTGGGTCCCTGTGTTAAGTGACTCACTTTCTAACAGCTGGGTTCTGACTCAAGCCTGAGATCCCCTTTGATCTTATCAACCAACCCAGAAAGCCTCTGTAGTTCGCAGGTCTTCAGGAAACCCAGACTCCTTTACTTCGCCAGAATTAATAGTAGGGGTAGATGAAGAGCCCTTATATAACCAGTAGAGGGGAAAATTGCATTTTTAATTAATCCATTTTTATGTTAGGAATAATATCAGTTGGTTGTAAATAGAAAGACAACTTACAGTGACTGAACAAATTCTACTTTTCTCATACAGCAAGCCCCAAAAGAAGCTTTCCAAGGTGGTGCTATAGCCCCATGATGCCCTCAGAGACCCCAGTTTTTGTTTGTGCTGCTGCTCAGTCACCCCACACTCACCTCTGGCCTCATGGACACAACATGGTTGCCCTACCACACACATCATGTCTAAGCTTCAGGAACTCATAAAGAGGCTCTTCGGCTGATCTTGAGAGGGCTCACCCATGCCTCTGAGCTCCACTTGCCAATGACTGACAGGACTGCTTCCATCAGGGGGATTCAGTACATCTATGTAACAGGCCCTAATTCCTTTCACCTCCCCGTCTCCTCCAATTCGCGTTATCCTTCCCATCTGCAAAAGGTCTATCTTCCTGTTTCCTATTATTTACCTTTTATTTTGTGCTTTAATGTATTTATACTTCGGGTTTCTCAAAGAAGAGAAGCAATGCAATATTTAAGCTTGTGTGTCTCATTTATTTCCCTTAATTTATATATGGTTTCATACAATTCTTATAAAGACTTCCATATATTGAGTGTTGAGTTCAAAACTGGCAACACCTATTCGAATTGACATCTTGAGAAAATTCTCTAATTTCAGTTTTAAACGACTAAAAGCAGGGCCAGCCAGATAGCTCAGTGGACTAAAGTGACTGCTTAGTCAGAGTGCAGGAACCCGGGTTTGATTTCTGGCGCCGCTTGCTGTGCCAGTCCCGCCCCCACCCCAACCCCGACCCCTGGCGTGTATTGAGACTGGGCACGGTGGGGCACATCTACAACCCCAGCACTTGGGAAATTGAAAGCAGGAGGATCACTATGAGTCCGATCTATGTAGTGAGATCCCGTAGACCCTGTACTAAATACATAAAAAATAATTAATTAATTAATTAATTAATTAAAGACTGAAAGCAGATTCAATTCTTACCACCTTCTGTGTTGCCTTAGCTTGAAAACTACCATGGGCGCTGGTGCTTTTCAGAGATGATAAGAATCACAGCAAGGGCAGCCTACGAAATGTGCTGAGTTGAGTAGATGGCTCAGCGGGGACCGCAGGGTGTAGCGGACAAGGATGCAGGGGTGCTAGGTTAACGCGATCAGTGACCCCGTGCATTCAGGATGTCCCTGGAAGCCCCTGGGAGGGCAGAAAAATCAAAGCCATCTGTACGTCTGGGCCTCCAGTTCATTCCGCAAGCCCCGGCCAGTGGTGCGAGCCTACAGCACGCATGCTGCCACAAAATCTGCATCTCTGAAAGCTCTAAAAGGTTCGCCATCACTGGCCCAGGCAGTCATGTGCTAAGAGGCAGCGGACTTGTCCTGGCCTATGCCGTTGCTAGATCAAACAGCCTGCCTGAGGCCCAGTGTCCATTCCTCTAGCATGGTCAGGATGGAGCCCTGCCCCCAGATTTGCCCATGGGTTGCCATGGAAAAAGTGGGGAAGCTTTGCGAGTGGGAGGAAAACCACAGAGGCCTCTGCTGGGGGCTCCACCACCTCAGAAAGCTCCCTCTAGCCTTTCCATGTACCCCTATAGAAATCTCTTTGGGGCTAGGCATGGTGGTACATGCCTGTGATCCCAGGACTCCTGTAGTCAGAAGTAGGAACATCACAAGTTCAAGTACTACCTGGACAATTTAGCACGACCCTGTCTCAAAACGTAACAAGGGCTGGGGATGTATCTCAGTGTAAAGGTCCTGAGTTCAATCTCAGTCCTAAAAAACAAATCTCTTAGAAAAGAGAATGTATCCTTGAATTTCTCCTCCCCCTCAAAATATCAACAGCTACTCAAGTAGGAGACCACTCGAGCCATGCACAGAAGTTGCAGCTATGTGTCTGAGTGCCTGCCATCCCTGTAGACAAGAATAGGAGCGTGGCCAGCCCTGTGGGGACTGGCACAGCAGCCTCTGCTGCCCGGCAGGCTAAGCCCAACACCTCACGATGAGTCTACAGCTAATTCCCTCTGCCTTCAGAGGACCCTCAGCAGCCTTTTCCAAAATCAGGCCATGGCATGGACCAGTGCATAGTCAGATCTCTCAGCAGGGAAACCTGACTCTGGTCAGCCCAACTGTGTGACCGTGGGCAAGTCACCCACATCTCTGAACCCCTGATCCTCATATGCACCTCAGACACTTGACATCATCACCCCATGGAGCCACTGAGAGGATCCAGAAAGTGTGTTCTTCTTTTGTGTGTGTGCTGGGAATCAACCTCAGGACCTCAAGCTTGCCAGGCAGACACTTGTGCCACTGAGTTAGATCCCCTGCCCTCGGAAAGCTTATTCTTAAGATTAACCATCACAGAACTTCCCTGGAAAGGCTCAGATGCTAATACTCTGGGTTTTAGGTTTTAGATGTTTCTGGGCCCCATCTGCTCAGTTCTGCCACACTAGCAGTAAAGCCACCATAGATACTATGTAAGTGAATGAGCATAACTAGGTTCCAATAAAACTTTACCAAAATGAAGTTGGTTCACGTACCTGAGTTTGATAATATCTGATGTAAATGAGGTGTCCATTACCCAGCTATGCCCCACCTGCATCAGTGAGCCCTGTTGCTCTGTCTTTAACCAAATGGTGACATGGATGCAACCATTAGACATGTGTCCCAGTGTGTGATTGTGGACTTGCATCCTCTCCTGATCATATGTTCAGCAAGAACTTCTATTTGGAGTAACCCCCTGGGCAAACACACATAGCCAATGAAAAAGAAAACAACGACAATCACAAAAAAACCTAAGCATTTTACATAAATAGGTGAAAAGTGCATTGACATTTAGGAGTTAGAGGTATTCACTTTAGCTCAGGAAGAATTAATGCAGAAAGTCAAAATGCACATCAATCATATTACAGGAGAACACAAGAGAAATAATGGGCAGTAAGGGCCACATATTGATAAAGATAGAACATTTGGAAAAAGCAGAGAGACTTTCTCCAACTGGGGGGCTTAGAAAAGGTGGCAGAGATCAGGTTTGGGCCCATATGGCAAACACAGTCATGGGATGAAGCAGAAAAGAGGCAGCTACAGCTAGATCTGCCTGAAATCTTTCATGTGGCTCACAGGAACCCCAGGGTTGCTCAGCCTTCAAAACTAAGGACGCCAGCAGTGGCAGCCATTCTCTGTGCCTTCTTATTCGAGCCTCTTGTGACTTCTCCTCGTGGTACTTTACCAGCAACTGTCTTCAGCTCGCCCAACCTCCCCTGCCATATCTCTGACCCTGAGTACACAAAAATCATTCTGGTCTTTGGAATTAGCTCTAACCTGGAGTGTCAAATAATGTTCTGGTAACTATGTTCAATGCAAGCTCTCAAAAAGAGGTCTTTTTGAAATGGTCTTCACTGACCACCAGCCAGGAAACTTCGTGCTATGCTTCAGCTCTAGAATGGCAACAAAGGGCTCATGTGTTCAGAGGTTCAGCTTCAGAAAGATGACTGGCTTGCGGGGATGGTGGGCCATCTCCTGCTCTGCTTCCCCCATTCTCTCTGCTTCCTGGCTGCCATGGCATAGGCAGCTCTCCTCTTCCAGACCTTTCCATGACAGCCTTATTGCTTTGGAGCCAATCAACCACAGACTCTAAAACCCATGAGGCAAAATGCACTTCTCCCCTTCTAAGTTGGAGGTATTGAGCATTTTGTCCCATGAACAAGAAGTTGACTATGGCACTCTGTAATTTATCACCATCAGATAGCTTGTTAGGGGTCAGGAGCTAAATTAGGCCCCCACAAAAATCCATGTGCTGGAGCCCTAATCTTTGGTACTCCAGAATGGTTGCAACTGGGGATAGCACCTATAAAGAGACAATGAAATTTCAAGGAGTCTATGAAGGGGACCCTGCGCCAATATGACTGGTGTCCTCAAAAGAGGAAGAAATCTGGACCCAAACGTGCACAGAGGCTAGAACCCATGAAGAAACAAGGAGAGAAGAAGGCTGAGCGCTGGCTGCAAGTTGTCTCAGAAGAAACGAGCCCAGCTGACATCTTCATCTCCGGCTTCTAGACTCTATAACTGAGAAAATAAATCTCATTGGTTAAGCGGTCCAGTCCACTTATTATACATTGTTACAGCAGCTGTCTCCAACTCATACCCTTTGCTCATATTTTCTTCTTGTTTCTTTAAGTCGCTTGGCAAATTTAGTTCTCCAGCTAGAAACGCATGTTGCAAAAGCAAAGGGATCATCCAAGCTACATTCTCCAGGGCTTAGCCCAGTGCCTCAGGCTTAACCTTCTGTCAATACTTGTGAATTGCCAAGTGCCTTCCCAAGAGAAGGGGAAACAATGACTTGAAGTCGAAGACTTTAATCTTGCAAGTCAAAAAGAATTGCTGAACAGAGAAAGTGTCGTGATGCCCCTAACAGAATTTCACCTGTGTTCCCCTGGCCAGAAAAACAAGGCTGAGTGAGTGATTGAATGTTGGGTTTGGGATGACACCACCCTAAATAGTCAGGGTTGAGTTACCAGGGAATATTTGGTGAGCAATCAGCTATTTCCAACACCATCACTTTTCAGAATTAACTTGGCTTCATACCAATAGCAAATATGGCTTGGAGAAGGATTTTTATGTCCTGTGGTGCATCAAAAAAAAAACAAAATTACAACCACAGTCAGAGAGAGAAGGGACAATCCACATGTACGAAACCCATTAAGGACTATTGATCTGGCTGCAGACAACAGTGAAAAGTTCAGAGTGGAAGGATATGGGGACACACAGAGAAAGACAAAAAGGGAGAAAGCCACCTCCTATGGCTTCAAGTCCTATAACTGGACTCATCCTCTTTGGCCATCGGCCAATAGCATTGCTGAAATGATTTACAAGGATGATCTCCTGAGTACTGTGGCTGCTGTCACTGTTGTGGCCCCAGTGGTCATCACCTTTGCCATTTTGTGACTTCATGCAGGATTCTCTACAGCAAATCTGGGGTCAGACCTTTCCAAGGCTTCAAGGGAGATCTGAGAACAGTGATGGGGGAACACACATGGACAGCAGCTTACTGGCGGTGTCCAGAACTGTGCTCAGTGGGCCCTCGGTTGTATCTTGTGGCCAAGGCACGCACCCCAACAGAGCATGCGCATCCACAGTCTCCTATATGTGCTATAGTTGGCGTCAAGCTTTCTTCTGTCTCTAGGTCAAGGAAGACACTTTCACCTTCCAATAGGAAGTCTGCTTTCTCAGTCCACATGTCCTGCCCCAGAGCTGGTCTCCTTTCTGGAATGACTGAAAGTGAGGCCATCTATTCCCCTCAAAGGAGCTCGGCCCACTTCCACAGGATGGTCTAGTCCCAAGGTTCATGCAAGACAAGCACCACCCTGCTACATCGGCTCAGTTCTTGAGACCCAGGTCATTCACTCTGAGTATAGAAACCAGCAGGAGACTGCAGAAGACTCAGTCTGCATCCGTCTCATGCTATCTTTACTGAAGGGCTCAAAATACCTTAGAGTTGTGCCAATCCTGTCTTGTTATCCCCTTTTTTCATATTCCCTTATGCCAAGATCTTAGACTCTCCCCTAAGATTCCCAGTGTACCTGTGTTAGTCCACTTTCTATTACTACAATGAAATACTGAGGCAGGATATTTTATAAAGGAAAGAGGCTTATTTAGCTCATAGTTCCAAAGGGTCAAGGGCATAGAGTCAGTGGTGGCCTGGCACTGGTGAGGGCACTATGGCAGGTGACATCACAGTGGCAGTAGCATGAGTGGGTGAGAGTTACCACAAGATGAGACTAGAAGCCAGAGAGAGCCTGGAGTTTTACATGGACCACACTAATCCCTTCTAAGGACACAATCGCAAAGATATAGTGACCTCCTAGTGACTGGGCTGTCACATTACAGATCCTGCAATGGCACCTGTGATGGGTTGATTAATGGTCAACTTGAGATGCTGAATTGAGTCAGCATGGCTCTTGGCATGAAAGACCCACCAAGGATTGCTCTAAAACAGGTATAAAAGGAGAAGAAGAGGGGAGGGTACTCACTGCTGATTTCCCCCTTTTCTTTCCTCGAGGGAGTTTCAGCTGTCCTTGTCAGAGAAGAAAGGGTTCTCGCAGTCACCGAGGATGGCTGTTGTTCTTTGGGTGAGCCCTGGTCTTCACTTTCATCTTGAGCATCACCTGGCTCCAGGGCAGATCTCTCTGCCCTCTGGCACAGATGCTTTGGCACAGATACTCTAGACTCTAGCACCCACCCTGGGGCTTTCCAGCTCAGGCCCTTTTGTCTTCAGTTGTTGTAGAGTCCTCGGCCTCCTCAAATGAACTTGCACAGCCACTGCCAAGGGCTCCAGGCCTCAGCCGGACATGAGCAGTGCATTGCCATGGGGCCCAAGGCCCTCGGCTGGATTCTTTGGGTCTCTAATGCATCGACAGAATTTTTGCACTTTTCTACATTTGACTCCGTGGGTGAACATTGTTGGTTAATCTTGTAAATTTCTGTGTCCTGCATTAAATCTGGTCTCTTGCCAACCACTGACTACAGCACCATCCAACACTCCCACACTGAGATTCAAGGTCCCAACCCAGAACATTTGGGGCCCACTTTAAGAATACCCGAACCATAACAATACCCTAGCCCAGATGTCATAACTTTAGACACTTTAAAAATTATGTCATCACCCAGTAGTTTTGACTTTGTTCTGTTACTAACCAGGAGTCACACATACGCTTATGATATATAGGTGCATCTTCTGCAGCCTCATTCTATAGGATGATTAGAAAAACTGAAGGCAAACCATCAACCAAAAGCATTATTTATGGGATAAAATGTGTCATGGTTTATACCCAAACTATCACCCCAAAGTCTCTGGAGTGCAGAGGTGGGGCTTCTGGCTGGTGAATAGATCATAGAAGAGCTATTCTAATTCACTGGTAAGTTCATGCACTCTCAGGGGGTGAGGACTGATAGGAGTTTGATCACTGGGGTCCTGACCTGGAAGGATGCATTGTTGTCCTCAGCTCCTCCCCTCTCTGTCTCTCTGTGCTTTCTGGCTCTTGTGAGCTAAGTAACTTTCTTCCACCAGGCCCTCTCACCATACCACTTCTGCCTTGAGCCAGCCAGCCATGGACTAATCTTACTAAAACCTGGAGCCAAATAAACCTCTTCTCCTTTAATATCCAGGCATGGGATATTTTGTCTCTGAAATGAGAAAGACTCCCCCAAAATGGAGCACTACAGCTAGCAAGGAGAGCATCTGCTGGGTTCCCGGTCATGGCTGACTACGGGTCCCAACGTCCTGCTTACTCACTAGAAGGAAAAAAAGTGGAAACACTGCTCTGTCTACACCACCCACACTGGCTACAAAGCCCCCTAAAGGACCCTCAGCTTTGTCTACTGATGAAGGAAAAGCAAGTTTATTAATCTACTGCTGTTAGAGAGATTATCTCCTCAACAGAGTCTCAGGAGCACCACAGAAGGAAATAGACACTGGGTTGTTCTCAGTATCTGTTGGGGGTTGATTCCTGGACTCCCATGGATAATAAAATCTGCAGATGCTCAAGTCCCTCATATAAAATATTTTAATGTAATCTAGACACATTCTCCCATATGCCTCCTATAATTCCTTAATCTCTGAATGTCTTGTTACCATAGCACCGAGAACACACCTGATTTAAACGGTTTCTCCTGACTCAGTGTAAATTCTCTGCAAACAGATGTTACACTATATTAGTAGGAAATAATGACAAAATAATAGTTTGTACATGTCCAGTACAGAAGCCACCATTGTCAATCGAATTGCATTTTTGACCTAAGATGGGTCAGTTCTGCAGATATGGAACCCATAAATACTGACAGTTGACTGTATTTATTACATTTGAGGGTCTAAGCCCCAGTGACTAAAAGTGAGTCTGAGTGTGTCAGTCTGAATGGCACTGGGCTAACTTCATGCTGACTAGGTTAGGGGTGACGGCACAGGGATCCCAGACAAGTACACTGGTATTGAAGACTGTGCTGCTTGCACAAGTGATTACCTGAGTACATTGGTTTTGGGAAATGTTCTGATCCAAGCAGTGAAGCTATTTCTTGGTTTACAGCCTTATCTTCCTGAGCAAGGACTTCTAAGACCAATTTAATAAAGTCATACTGACACACGGCAGTTCCGGTACTCAGTGCAGACAGCTGAGCACCCTGTACACAGACGGTCTCAAGCCTCAAGGCTAAACCACAGAACGGTGTTTGCTCCAGCAGCAGATGGGAGTCTCTGTGTCCAGGGACCCTTCCTAGTCAGCAGGTTTTGGACAAACCAGGTCTACAGATTGCAGACAGCAGCAGCAACTCTCGCTGGGAGAACCCCACCAAGTTGCTAAGAAACAGACGTGGGGTTCTGAAGACAAACGTTGCCCAGGTACCAGCAAAGTGCCCAGCCTTGACCTCAGACTTGCAGGAACAAATGCTGGCAGTTATTGACAAACTCTCTGCAGAGAACAGGAAGCTTTGTCCCGTGGGCTTTGAAATGTGACGCCTCACTGGCCAAAGAGCTCCTGTTCCACACATGGACTTGGCAAGCGGTGAGACTTTGAAGACATTAAACTTCCAAGATGACATAATTAAAACCCTTTTACTTAAAGTCAGCTCATTTGGAGACTGCCTGATTATTCCATGAAGTCCCAGGGTGATTGCTTTGAGGGAGAGAATGTGACCTTGTGTCTCACTTCTCAACGTTGAGAGTTCTCACAACAAATGTAAAATTGGCATTCTGAGTTTCCATATCAGGCTCGGCTCTCTCTTTCTCAAAGATACGGACTATGGTTGGGATCCAAATCAATTTTTTTCTGACCCTATAGGATTGAAAGCTAGACTCTGAACAACAGAGGACACACCTTGAAGCTACCCGGATTTTTTTAATGGAACCCACACTTTACAGCACAACTGTTCCAAGGAATGAGCTCACACCATCATCAAGTCCCTACACCACCTGCTTTCAGCTGCAGAATAAATGCTGACTTCAAAACCATTTACAAATGAATACTTGAGGCCCAACCCATGTGTAACTTAAATGTGCCATGTGTGAACTTCAAGATGTTCAAAAGATAATGGAAGATATCAGGTCAAGATGGCAGACTAAACTTACACGTTAATGTCTCACATCTCTTTCTCAATAAAACAGAAATAGTGCATAATATATGGTATATAATTTTTATAGAATTCAAAATGGTATCCAGGCTGGGTGTGGTAGTACTCACCTGTAATCCCAGTACTTGAGAGGTGAAGCAGGAGGACCATGGCAAGTTTGAGACCAGCCTGGGCTGCAAAGTGAGCTCAAGGCCAGCCTAAACTGTGTAGTGAAACCCTGTCTCAAAAAGACAAAAGAAAAAAAAAAAAAATAGATATCCATGCTCAGCAGCAAGAATGGGAAACTCTAAATAAC
>PVKN010033918.1:0-11934 GCA_004027915.1 Capromys pilorides
CGATGTCTTTGCCCCTTTCTGAAGCACTTCCGCAAGTCCTCTTTCGCGACTGTTCTTGGTTGCACCCCTGACGTCCTGAATGGATCAAAATCATTTCCCTTTCGTGGTCATTTTGACTCCGGGCGTGAGCCAGGAGCTGCCCAGCGCCAGAGCTGGTGAATGAGGTGGACGAGGATGCGGTGCCACGTTTCCTGGAGCGTGCCTTTCTGTCAGAGGTGCCCAGCGGCAGCGTTCACTGCACGTGGGCCACGCCTCCTAGAGACACCCAGGAGGGAGCACTTCCAGAGCTGCCTCAGACAATGGCAAGATGGTGGGACAAGTGCGTCTGAGGTGAGGAGGAGGATTTTGAGGAGAATTAATGGCAATGTGTCTTTTTTTTTTTTTCGAGACAGGTCGCTATGTAGTTCAGACTGGCCTTGGACTCACTTTGTAGCCCAGGCTGGTCTCAAACTCACATCAATCCTCTTGCCTCAGTCCCTGAGTGCTGGGATTACAGGCTTGTGCCACCATGCCAGGCTCTACATTTTTTAACATAAATATACCCTGTATATTTTGCTCAGCTTTCATCCAAGGGACAAAGCCACTGCGGGGCAGGCTGCTGCCACATGGGTGAGTCATGGTAAGCAGCTTTGAGGAGAGGTGCTGGGGCCAGTAATGGAGCAGAGGCAGGAGCCAGGCCACCCCCGAGGTCCTGAGGGCTTGGGTCTGCAAGCAGGCACTGCTGCCGCCCTGCTCAAGTGCCTGGCTCCTGCGCTGGGCCTCACCCGAGCAGTTGCCGATGGGGCATGGCCGGAAGTGGCCCTCCAGCCGTGTGCAGGGGGCTCCCTCAGCAGCCCGGCCAGGCGCTGGTCCCTGGTGGCGGTAGCGCTGCTGCACAGGCACCTGGCAGGAGCAGTGTGTCCAGCTGCTCCAGCTGCTCCACACACACTCCTCTGGGGACAGGATGGGGACATCAGCAGGGGCCATTGGAGTCTCCCCAGCCCCTGCCCCATGCCCGCTCCTCTCATCCCTGCCCTTGCCAGGACCCTGTGCTTGAGCAAGGGGAAAGGAAACACAGGGTTCAGAAAGGCTCTGCTGGGTAGGCCCCCTTGAACCAGCAAGGAGGTCACTCTGTGAAGGCCTCCGAAAGAAAGAGGTGACAGGAAGAGAAGGACAGGGGCCTGCTAAATAGCTCAGTGGATTCAAGTGTCTGCAAGCAGGTGCAGGGGCCAGGGGTTCGATCCCTGGGCCTGCCGTGCCGGCCCCGCCCCTGGGGCATGCTGAGATGGCAGTTGAGATGGGGCATGGTGGTGTGTGCCTGCAATCCCAGCTCTTGGGAGGCTGTAAACAGGTGGATCACTATGAGTACGATCTAATAGTGAGACCCTGAACACCCTGTATATCCTTCCCTAAAATATATATATATATATATATATATATATATATATATATATATATATTTTTTTTTTTTTTTTTTCTAGGAAGAGAAACGCAAAGCAGAGTGTCAGGGTACACGTGAGGCTGGGGAACTCATTATTCTACAGCCCAGTATAGGCCAATAGGGACGCTTACCCAGGCAGGGTCCTGGATAGCAGGCCTCCGTGTCCAGGTGTATGACAGTGCCATTGTCACACATGGGGTCAGCCTCGCCTAGTGGGCAGGGGCAGGAGCCAGAGCGGGAGGTCAGGCCCGAGCCACACGTGTGGGAACAGGGCCCCCATGGGCCCCAGGAGCAGGAGTCCAGCAATCGCAGGCACGGCTGCTGCCCGCAGTGCCGCATCTGGGTGTCGGAGCCCAGGCAAGCCGACACTGTGCAGGCCCGGGTGCGGACCTGGCGTCCACCTCCACAGGAGACAGGGCAGTCAGACCAAGGAGACCACAGCGTCCAGCTGCTGGGCACTGCAGGAGGACACAGGTGAAGTTGGAGCAGTGGGGCGGGTGGGTAGGAGGAAGACTCAGAGGGTTAGGGTGGCAGTGAGGTGGGGGGACAATGCAGAACACAGGGCAGGTGGAAGACAGGAGAGTAGACATAGCAGGGGTCAGCATGAAGCCCAAACCTGCACACTCAGTGTCCTCACAGATCACACCTTCCGGGGTGCAGGAGCTGAAGGAGGAGCCCAGACTTAGGGACCTGCCCTGCGGCAGGACAGTCCCGTCACCCTTTCATGCCCTGCACTTACCACCGCTGACACTCTCCATGAAGCCAGCTGTCCCCCAGGCTACGGGGCCGGGCACCCTGCAGGCACAGGGGCGGGCACGGGGCTTGCGGGCACAGCTGACTCTGGGACTGCTCCTCTCGGCACTCTGGCGCCCATGAGCCGGACGTGGAGGACCTGGTAATGGGGCCAAGGAGATAGGGGCGGCCCAGGCCTTAGCAGCCCTGAGGGTGGGGCTTGGGGTGCTAAGGCAAGGCCTGGGTGGCCCACGACCAAGCTGGGCAGGACACTGAGGGGGCAGAGTCGCTGGCAGAGCTGGCTTAGGACTGCTATCTTAGAAAGGAACTATACCAGGCAGAGGATCCCTGAGTGCAGCGGGGCATCATCTCCCCTCACCCAGCCTCATACCGGAAGCGTCTCTGCTGTCCCCCGGGCCCACACGAGTGGCTGCAGGGACTCCAGGCCGACCAGCGGCTCCAGGCACAGTGGGAGGGTGGTGGGCAGGGCAAGGCCGTGCAGGAGAGGCGTCCGGCCTGGCAGGAGCAGTTGTTGCAGGCGTCTTGATGCCGGCTCCCTGGCGCCCAGCTGTGTCCCTGGGCGTCTGTGCACTCACAGTACCCAAGGGGCACACAGCTGCCATCCTGCTCCAGGGACCCTGCGAGGAAGCATTCCTTGGTGGCTGTTCCGGTGGCACCAGGCCCACCTGCGTCCCGCTGAGCCCCCCATGAGCTGGAGGGCCTGTGGCACGCACCGTTGGGGCACCGGCAACCTCGCTGGCAGGCTTGGTGGTCCTCACACACCACTCCATCCTGTAAGTCTGAGCAGCGGCGGGGGCAGCGGTTGGCACAATTGACCAGCTTCATGCCTGCTGGGCAGCCCTCCTCTAAGTGGAGGAGGAGGCCTGGCATCAGGCAGCAGGCTCTGATGCCCACATCCGAGGGCCAGTGAGGTAAGAGCCCATGTCCCTTGAAGCCCCAGAGGAAGGAGAGATGGGGTGGCTGTTGCCGCTGTCGTACCACAGGGCATGGGGTTGCAGACCCGGGAGTGATGCCTCTCTCCAACACAGGGGGCACCCCCATTCTTGGGTGGGGGGCTTGAGCAGCTCCGACTCCTCAGGGATCGGCCCCCTCCACAACTCCGGTCACACCAGGACCAGGGGCTCCAGCGTGACCAGCCCCCTGGCACTGTGTTGGAAAGAGAATGGCTTTTTCATTAGGACCAGACCAGTGAGAGGGGCTCACGTGCCCTGTGAGCCTCAGCCAGGTCTGGCGGGAGAGATGGGTGATCGATCCTCACCCTTGGGCAGGCAAGAGGCCTGGGAAGGAGGCGCAGGGGAAAGCCAGGTCCTCCCTCCCGCCCACCTCACCTGGGCAAGCACGCAGGTTGCAGAAGCGGCGCTCCTGGTAGGCGGTAAGGATGTCGGGGCACCAGTGTCCCCCAGGCCCAGGGGGGTGGTATGCTCGTAGGCGACGCTGCTGGCCCACCCCACAGCTGCGGGAGCACGGCTCCCACGGTGCCCAGGGAGTCCAGGAACAGTTCCCTGGCCCACAGCCAGAGCCGAGGCATGGGGGAAGCTCTGTAGGACAAAATACAGCCAGAGCTGCTGCGACCACCCAGCCCTCCCTCCTCCCCCACCCTGCCCTCCCGCCCCAGCTGGGGCGGCACCCAGGTCCTGGCGCCTGTGCAGGTCCGATACTGACAGCTGAGTGCCTTTGGCACCTGCCTCAGTGTCCCTTTTCTTCAATCCCTGACTCGCAGGGTTGCTGGGGGGACCATAGGCACATGTGTGGCATGAGCCGCAGACGTAACGCATATTTAATTTTTTAAAAGATTACAGTGAAGGGCACGTTGCCATCAATCCCGCTCAGAACGTTCCCTCTCACTTTATCCAGCCACTCCGGCTGCTTTCTGGCAGTCCTCTTTCACGGAGGCTTTTGCTGCATCACTATGGCTGCCTTTACATCCTGAATCAATTCAAAACATGTACCTTTAGGACTGTTGTGACTTTGGAGATGTTATTATTGCCTTTTCATGTATGTGGTACAGGGTCTGACTATGTAGCTCAGACTGGTAGTGATCCTCCTGTTTTCAGTCTCCCCACTACTGGGATTACGGGTGTGCACCACCATGCCCAGACTCAGGCACTGGCTCAGTGTGCCCAAGGGCAAGGCTGGCACGGCATGTGGTACCAGGGATTGAACCCTGGTCCCTGCGCTTGCCTAAGCAGGTGCTTAGTCTGCTGAGCTATCTCACAGGTCCAAAGAGCCATGTTATGGTTTGTGTCTAGTTGTCCCCTGAAAGCCTCATGGGGTGGGCTTCTAGTGTTTGTGATTAGTTCATGATCCACTGGGATTATGGTATGAGAGCTACACGCAGCCTGGGACAGATAGCCTGAACCCAGCGCAAAGGGGACAGACCCGCTCTCTGTAGCCACTGTTGCCACTGCTCCTCCCATTTGCTCTTGCTGTTTTGCTGCCTTCCGCTGCCATGAGCTGCTGCCCTCTGCCATGTGCCACCCTGCCTTGGAACCAGCTGACTATGGACTGAAACCTCCGCAAACTGTGAGCTAAATAAACCTTTCCTTCCTTCATTTTGGGTGTCAGGTATTTTGGGTCAGCAACGAGAGAAGAGTAACTAAGACGAGCCACAAGTTGCACAGCGCCAGAGCTGTTGAATCAGGTGGGTGAAGACACTGTGGTGTCACACGAGCCTGTCTTTCTTTTTTTTAAAAAAAAAATTATTTATTTATTTATATTATGGCCACTCAGCCTGCCCTGGGGTTGGGGCTGGCACAGCATGTGAGGCTGGGGATCGAACCGTGGTCCCTGGGGTTGCCTAAGCAGGCCCTTTAGACCACTGAGCCACCTTGCCAGCCCCGAGCCTGTCTTTCTGTTGACGGCACCCAGTAGCGACATTCACTGTATTGTTGATCACACCTCGGGAAGACACTCACGGAGGAACTTCCAGAACCGCTTCAGAAAGCAGCAGGAAGGATGAGGTACGTATGCTTAGGCAAGGGGGAGGCTTTGGAGGGGGAAGGGATGGCACTGTGTCTTTTACTGTAAATATTTTTTATAAAACATTCTCTGCGCTCACACCCGGTACACTCATGAGGACCAAACAGTCTGCTGAACTTGGCCGAGCTCCCCGTGGCCTGGAATCAGACACTGATCTGAATGAGATCAGAAGTGAGCTTCAGAAATCCACAGTAGCCCAAGGCCTACAGGCTTTGGGGCTGAGAGGGGCAGGTACCTGTGCAGGAGGGCAGGTTGCAGGGACGCTCCTGTGACGCCTGCCCCACGGAACAGTTGGTCAGGCAGGGGCGCAGGCGACTGCGCCATGCAGGGTGGGCGGGGTCCGTGCAGCTGCGGGAGCAGGGGGACCATGGCGACCACAGGCCCCAGCCACCTGGAGACAGAAGGAGCAGGGACACAGGGGAAGCTGGGTTGGGGCTGGAGGAGGCTTGCCCTCCCCAAAGGGGGACCATGTGGGAGGAGGTGGGGGTCTGGGGCTACCTGGAGGGGCGGTCCCTGGCTCCACCATGGGCCTTTCAGCCCCTGTGCCAAAAGAGATCCTGCTCAGAAAGGCTTCCCAGCCGGCTGGCAATGTGCCTGGACCGCGGGAAAGGTTGGCAGGCCCAGCCCTCTCCGGTCCGGCCTTCTGTCAGCTCTGTGATCTCCTGTGGAGACTCCAGGGCCCACTCAGGACTTTCCAGTCAGGTCAAGGCCTCTGCCCAGGCCTTTCCAGCTTCCTTTCCAGGGCCCCTCCACCCCACGTAGTCCAGCAGATGCTGCCTCCTCCAGGAGGCCTCCCTGGCACATCCCTTCACAATTTCCTCCCACCCCAATTCCCACAGCACACACACACACACACACCCTCCTACAGGGCTTGCCCCTGGGTCCCAAGATCAGGGTCTTTGCCCTCCACCCCAGCCCCATCATGTGGGATGCAGCTGGCTGGCTGCCCAGAAGGGCTGGCTGAAGATACTCGAGTAGAAATCTAGAGCTAGAGAGTGAGAGGAAGGAGGACCCAGAGATGGGCTACGGCTGCAGAAAGACACAGGCGGGGGCGAGGCAGGCCAAACCGGGTGAATCAGACCCTGCCGCTGCTGTCTCATGTCCCTTACCAGGGCAGTCTGGGCTGTGGCAGTGCTCCAGGTCCTTTCTGGGTCCCAGGCAGCCCTGGCCCCCAGGTGCAGGTGTGGGGAGGATGCACTGGCGGCTGCGGCTGCGGGTCCCCCATGGGCCGCAGGAGTGGGAGCACGGGCCCCACGGGCCCCAGGGGCTGAAGCCACCCTCAGCCTGGGAGCAGTTGTCCAGGGAGCAAGACAGCCTCCCATGCACACAGGAGCTGAGGGGAGGGCACAGTATGAGGGGCCAGGCAGGGAGGGCTGAGGGGTCTGGGCACAGGTCCAGGGCCCCAAAAGAGGGAGAGGGCAGGCCGAGTCTCACCCACATCCCAGCCCAGTCCTCGCCCTGGGCAGCCCCTCACCAGTTCCTGCAGCCGGTTTGAAACATCTGACCTGGGTCCAACTCATCTCCTGGCCCAAAGTGCTGGCCCTCCTCTCCTACAAGGAGTGGGGACATCCCAGACCCCACGCTGGTGGCGCCCAGCTCCTGCAGCAGTGTGGCTGTCAGCACACAGGGACACTCCTGGGACAGCGAGATCACACAGGACAGGGGGTCTGCATGCAGTCACTGAGACTTGGTGGGGGGCAGGGAGGACCCCGAGCTGCGTGAGGGTGCTTCCTCGTGTATGTGGGCTGGTGGCCCTTCGTCATGGACAGAAGGGCGCACCATGGGTGCTCGTTGCTAGGGCCCAGGCCTGATACAAGCAGGTGTCACCAAAGGCCTGGAGGAGACAGGACTTGGCAGGAGTAGAAGAGCTCAGCCAGAGCGTGGAGGAGCCAGCTGGCTGGGGCTGCCCCTGGCGGGATGGTCTTGCTGTCCCTTCCCCTCTCTGAGGTCCATGATGGACCAGGCGGCTGCTCAGGTCCCTGTGCCGTGGCATTCAGGAGGCCACCAGGATGAGGACAGGGCTCGCCTGGGCCTGCCAGGCTCAGCAGCGCAGAGCTGGCACCTGTTGGCCCCTGCACTCACAGCAAGGGTGAGGGGGCCGTGCCGAGCAGCGAGGGGAGGTAAGTAGGCGCCTTCCCCACAAGGTGTAGGAGGAATGAGAGATGTGCAGAAGACCTGCGCGGCCACGGTGCAAAGCGGGGAGTCCAGGCTGAGCTAGGGGGCCATGGGAGGCCAGCAGGAAGCTGTCCGTGGTTGCCAGGACACAGGACTGGGGGCATGAGACCCGTGGGGGTGTCACTGAGCTGGCAGATGTGCTGGGGGGTGCCAGGCACCTTCAGGGTGAGGCAGGTGGTCCCCACCCCAGAGAAGTAGGGGCATCGCCCCCACTGCCCACTCCAGCCCTCTGCCTCTCCCTGTCTTGACGCTGGCAGCGAAGGGCCCAGTGGTCCAGAGGCCACAGGTCCTTGGGTGTGAAGGGCTACCAGGTGGGGGCAGGGCAGGGCCGGGCATGGCAGGGCGTGGCTGAGTGCTGACCTGGACGCAGGCCGAGTGGTGCTGGAAGCTGCCCTCAGGACAGTGGCAGCCCTCCTCGCAGCTGTTGGAGAAGCAGGCCACCTGCCCCGTGATGTGGGCACAGGAGAAGGGGCACCCCTCGCTGGGCTGGCACTCCCGGTACAGGCGGCCAGCTGGGCAGCCTGCCTCTGTGGCAACACCTGCGTCAGTGCCTGCTCTTCCTGCCCACTCTGTGCCCACCTACACTGTGAATGTTCCTCCCCGGGCAGTGACCCTCCCCCAGGCTGCCCTCCCCTAGGCTGCCCTTCCCCAGGCTGCTGTCTTCTTCCCTTGCCCAGCACTGATGAGGGAAGGGGCAGGTAGGCAGGATGGGAGGGGAAGCCGGAAGGCACCCTTGAGTCAGGACCAAGGCCTCCATGGCGCCCAAGCGCGTGGCAGTGCCAGCGCAGAGGCTGGCAGGCTCTCACCTCTGCAGACCTGGGTGTGGCAGATACGGCTCTGTCGGGCCAGTCCAGGGCAGGGGGGTCGGGGGCAGAGCCGGGAGCGCAGCTGCTCCCCTCCCCCACAGGAAACGCTGCAGTCCTCCCAGGGGCCCCAAAGCCCCCACACACCCATGCCAGGGCAACTGGGCACCTCCTGGCACTGCAGGATGCCTGCCACACAGGTGCTGGGGACAAGGGACGGGGCTTCAGAGAGGCCCTGTTCCACTCCCAGGAGGACACTCCTGCCTGGCTCCATCCCATGTCCCGTTTGCTTACCAGTTGTCGCATGGCCCAGTCACCACCTCCCCAGGTTCCAGACTCTCCCAGGAGCTGAGCCCAGACCCTGCTGACCGGCTGTGGTTCTCAGGGACCCCTGAAGGGTGCAGCAGTGAAAACTGGGGAGCTGTGGACAGCTCAGCACCCCCATGAACCCCTCCTCCCACACCCCTGCCTCCCTGTAGTCCACCCCCTGGGCTCATGTCCTAGAGGAAGGAGGTGGAAGAAGAGGACATGGGAGACACAAGGTTTGCAGGGGTTGTGCCCTGTGGGCCAGGCAGGATGGCGAGGGCCAGGGCAGCACTGACCCATTGCTCCAGGCTGATACTGGCAGCGGCAGAAGGCTGGAAGCACACAGAGCCCATCCTGGGTGAGCTGTCCCAGGGGACACCCGCAGCTGGGCTGGCACCCCGCGGGGCCTGGTTGGCACACACTCCCAGGGGACAGGTCCTGGCAGGAGCGGGGGCAAGGCCGCCCACAGGGCAGCAGCTCCTGGCCGCCTCCACAGTCTAGGGCAGGAGGGAAGCAGGGTGGGTGGGTGCTGGGGACCTCCTGCCAGGCCCACTACCTATGTCACCCTGCCACCCTGCCCTTGGAGAGTGAGTTGGTATGGATAGAGGTCAGAGGTCAGAGATCAGAGGTCAGAGGCAGCATCTCTCTAGACTTAGGAGGCTCTCCAGGCCCCTCCAGAAGCTGCACCTGTGCACTCCGTGGAACTGTTCCAGCACGGGCGACTCTGCTCGTGGGCCCCTGGGCACGGCCTGCCTCCCTCAGAGCTGGGAGGCTGGGTGCACGCTCGCCTCCGGTGGGACTGCCCCGGGCACACATCACAGGAAGACCACGGTCCCCAAGGGCTCCAGGCACCATCCACTGCCCAGGACGACAGACAAACAGGCACCTTAGTGTCCCTGGCTGGAACAGACTTTGGGGGGATGGCATGGGCCTGGAGGAGGCAGCGCACCTGGGCACGCGGTGGAGCGCGGGCAGGCCTCCCTCTGAGCCTGGGCCCCTGCCCCACCGGGGCACGGAGTACCGCCATGCCGGGGAGCGGGGCAGGCACAGGCCCTGGAGCGGGTCCTCGCCTGGCTCCTGCAGGGCTGGGAGCACGCTGTCCACTCTGACCATGAGCACCAGCTTCCGGGCCCTGTGAGCAGAGGCCGAGCCCTGGGTAGAGCGGCTCCTCCCCCTGGCCCTGGCCCCTCCAGGACCTGGGGGCCACTTCTCTCCCCCGCTGCTGGCCAGCCCGTACCTGGGCAGGGCAGTTCCGTGCAGTTGAGCCTCCCTTCCACGCAGGTGCTGGGCAACAGGTGCAGACGCAGGAGGATAAGCCAGCCTCTGAGGGCCACCGAGGTCCCAGGGGCAGCCTCCTGACTGCCCCTCTCCCCTCCCCACCAGCGTCACAGCCTGTGCCTGTGTGTGGGCTCCAGTACTCCCTGCGCCTGCTCCCTGCCTCACTGGTGGGGATGTCAAGCTGGTGTGACTGGTGCAAGGTCATACAAGGGGAGCAGACGCCACCTTATCCGTAGCCCTTGCCACCCTGCACCTCTCCTCCAGGAGCACATGTGTGGCCCTCAGCAGACACATGGGGCTAGCTGCCTCAGTCTCCCCACTTATCAGGCAGGGCTCATGGTGCCCACCCCACATTTCTCAGGGCTGGTAGACTTCTAACGTCCCCTCTGCTGAGCTCCGGGTCTCACACGCGCGCACTAGGCAGAGCCACACCCATGGGCATCGCCGCCTCCTGGCACCAGGGCATGACCGGCTCACCAGTGGTTGCAGCCATCCGGCTTGGCTAACTGGGCGCCTGCACGGTGCCGCTCCCCGGTCAGCAGGTCCAGGCAGCCGCAGTGACCCGGCTGCACACAGACGGTCCCGTCGGCACTCAGCACCTGGCCCGGGGGACAGTAGCAGCCAGGCTGACAGCGCCAAACACAGTGCTGTGGGGACAGCAAGGAGGGGTTCCGGTCAGCACCAAACAGGGCCTGCAGGGTGGGGTGGCCACGGGCTGGGGGGCATGGAGTACTCTAGGGGGATGCAGAGGAAGAGGAGGACACCAGAAGAGGCCAAACCGTGACCTTCCACTCAGAGGCTTCCATTTAAAACAGTTTATGGGGCTGGGGAGATAGCTTCGTGGAAAAAGTGCTTGCCTGGCACATATGAGGGAGGCCCTGAGTTCGAGCGCTGAGTAGCACCAAAACCAAAACAAAAACACAACAAAAAACCAGTTTGTGTTTGAAGTTTTGCTAAGAAGGGAGGAGGGGAGCCAGCCATGGTGGTGCATAATTGAAACTCTGGCCACACTCAGCAGGGTGAGGCAGGAGGATCCCTGTGAGTTTGAGGCCAGCCCAGGCCTCAACATCAGCTCCACATCAGCCTGAACTACATAGCAAGACCCAAAACTGAAACACAACAAGCAAGGCAGGAAGGTGTATAAGCCAGCCTTGCTGGTCTTCCTCCCGTGAGACTGGCGTCCAGGGGAAAGAGAGCGGGTCTGCGTCCGCGGCACCCAGGTGGGCGCGCAGGAAACACACAGTCAAAGGTTCACACACGGACATGCGTATGCGCTTAGGGTAAGCGAGTGGGGTGGTTTTTCCCCCTCCTGTCTGTGCTATGTTTGTAATGAGAGTTTTACACTGAGAAGAGTGGGGGCCAGCTGGCCAGAGCACCAAGACAGCCCGTGAGCCCAGCCACACCCTCGAGGTGGCCCTTGGGCCGGGGGCTCGGCAGGTCAGGCGGGGAAGCCTACTCACCACGAGGTCGTCACAGGAGTGGGGGCACGGAGGGCCACAGGCGCTGTACTCAGCGCCCTCGATGGCGGTGCAGTTGGTCCCTGGAACGGGGACCAGAAGGACTGAAAGCCGTGCTCCCTAACCCCTCGTCCTGACCCCACCCTATCTTTGGCAGGTACCTGGGCACGACTGAACCTGGCAGGTCTCCCCCTGGGCCTGAGGCCCCTCGCAAAAAAGCCCCAGGCCCTCAGGTGGTGGCTGGTCACAGGCTCGGGTCCGGCTGCGCAGGCCTCCCCCGCAACTACGACTGCAGCTTGACCAGGGTCCCCAAGGCCCCCAGTCCCCTGCTCCTGAGAGATAGTGTGAGGGAAGGGAAGGGAGGGCTCAGCGAGGCCCAGGGCCAGCCGGCACCACCTCCAGGCCAGGGTTGGCCCACTCACGGTCACAGGGGGGCAGGAGGCACGGCTCCTCCTCGGCCTCGGGTCCTGGGCAGAGGGGTGTGGGGGCAGCTGAGGAGGGCAGCAGAGCCTGGCTTGCTGGCACCACATGGGGGGTGTTGAGGCAGAAGCGGTGCCGGTGGCGGCGGGCGGGGCCACAGGAGGCTGAGCATTCACTCCAGGGGGTCCAGGGGGACCATTTGGGTTGGCCTTGGGGAACACGGGACAGAGAAGGTGAGGAGCGTAGGTGTGCCGTGCACCCACTTGGGCCACACTCTCTGGAGAGCTGTCCCCAGTCCCAGCCCTGGCTACCACTGCCACTGCTGAGGGGGTGGGCAGGGGCA
>PVKN010033919.1:0-11933 GCA_004027915.1 Capromys pilorides
GAAGTTTCAGCGTCTCATCTCAGAATGGTGGATTTTAAAAATCTACCTCTTTGGTCTTTGTATTTTATCAAAAATATTTAACAATAAGAGTAATTGATGAATCATTAAGGAACAGATACTTTTAGTAGACCCTGTACACGGTTATATCAGTGTATCTGCATTTTCTCTCCCTGACAGAGCTATGTAGTACAAATGTAGATTATAATAGGAATGTAAAGAAACCCCGGGGTATCTGAGCATGGCGTGGATTTTACCCGTTTCCATTCCTCCTGTGTTTACAGACCTGCTCATTAGAGTCAGAACTGAGAATGAAGTCCCAGGATATAACTCACTAAGGAAAGGAAAGGCAGCAATGTGAGCTGGGATATTATAGGAGAGTATTTATCCACATGGAAATACATAAACTTTTCATTAATATTTCAGCAGAAAATATGATAAACTAGGACAGTATACCAACTGACTACTTTAAATCTTTTAAGTTTTTATTGTAAGCATTATGTGAAATGATAGGTGTAGAGTAATATCCTACAAGTCAGAATGCGTATGCTAAAAATGAAGCCGATTAAACTAATTTCATTTCCTTCTTTGAACGGTACCCAAGCTAGTAGATAAGGAATGAGAGGCAGATGTGGTGTGTATGTCCTGCGCTGCGCCACCTAAGAAGGTCCTCTGAGAAAGTGTGTGGGAAAATAGGACTGGGATGTCAGTGCCATTTTGTGGCCAAGTGACAGCCCAAAAGGCCATCTCTGAATAACTCATGTCTACCTGAATTAAGATTATTTTTAAGTGTCTGGCTGTCACTGGGTGATGATTTAGAAGGTTACTGATGTTTGGGGTTCAGCGTAGTCAATATGTGTAATGAGAAGTTTCAGATGCAGGCTGGAATTAAGGAGGTTATATTTATGAGTATGGGATGTAAAATGCCCTGCTTTGGTTTGGCAAATCACCTGCAAAAATATAGGTAATAGGAATAAGGTTGATGGAGAAACACAGAGATAAGTGGAGAGCGAGATGACAGTGTAGGGGACAAGTGAATAAGCGAGGTAAGAAGCATGGTCCTAGTCTTGGTTACCTCTCAAGTCGGAGAAATATGTGTCATTTCTGGTCCTGACAGTGTAAGAGGACATGGGTACACCAGAATGTCCAGTGGAGAATCTCTAGAATATAGCAAAATCTGGAACTATTTCAAGGAAGAGGCTATTTTGTAATAAGAGTAGATTAGTGATTAACAGGACTCTAGGCAGCACGAGTTCCAGGGTCCTCCTCTGGACCACCACTGCTCATCTTGGTTGCCTTTCTCATTGCTGAGGCGCAGTGCCCCACACCTACAAGTTGAGTATGGGAAGACATACTTAGCTCACTTTGTGGAGGTTTCTCCTCCCAACTGGCAGACTCCAAGGCGGGGTGGTGTGGCAGAGGGCACCACAGAAGGGAAACAGCTCCTGGTAGGCAGAAGGCAGCGAGAGCTGCAGCAAGCCTACTTCTGCCCCTCATGATTTAGCCAGGCTACTTGCCGTCAGGGTGGGTCACACTCAGGCCCTTACGCTAGCATTGCACATGGACCCATCCCAGAGTCACATGCGCTAGGTCCAGCCAACTCTAACAAACCCTACATATGACTCTGTGAGACTTTGGGAGACATCTGGACAAAAACCATAGCACTGCTCTTCGTGGATAGAGATATCCACGCTCCACATGGATTATGTCGGTTCCTTTCCATCTTCACGACACTTGGCAACACTTTAGGGAGGTGAGTACCACTGTTTTTTATTCCCAATTTGCAGAAGTAGAAACCACAGCACGTCTAGTTAAATAACTGGTTTATAGTCCGTCGCTTACTGAAAGTGAAGTCAGATCCTGAGCCTGAGCCATGCTACTGGTCTGTACTCCCATGGAAACCTGGGAAAGAAGTGTATGCGTGGTACTGTGAGGAATATTTTTTAACTACTTATTGCAGTTTTTTCCTAAGGAACTATTTGCCTTGTGAGAAAATAAGTTTGACGTACTTGCTAAAGTACCTGTCAGGGTGTGTGGATGGTTGTGGCTTTGTCAGGCCATCTGCCTATCTCTAAGGCCTCTTCCATAAGCAGTGCTCTTCAGTTTGCTGCTCATTGGCTGGTTAAATTCTCAGCCCCTCCTTTGATGGGGTGTGGGGGGGAGGAAAGGAGGGAGGGAGGGAAGGAGAGAAACAGAGACAGACAGACAGACAGACGGACGGACGGACAGACAGACAGACAGACAGACAGACAGACAGAGAGCTTCCCTGATTCTTCCACTGATTCTTTCCTTCCTTAGGTACCAGGTTAGCTGGATCTCTGTATATGAGGGCTTCTACCTACTTTCATGGCTGCTGTTCAAATTAAGTGTGACAGTTTTTCTGTTACAGCTTACCTTTATCTAATTGTAAATGTGAATACAGCATTTCCACCAGGAAAGGATTTAGATGTTGATCACCAAGGCCTTTATTTCTGTCCCTCGGGTAAGACAGTGAGCAAATTGAGGCCACATATAGGCTTTCCCAAGTGCTGGGTTCACTTGACTGTTTTGTGAGAAAGCAAGTAGTTTTAATACTGAGGTAATAATCCTATTAAAACAAATACAGATTTTCCTGTTTTGTAAAATGCAAAGCTCTTGGGAATTTTTAAGATAAAATAGGAGATTTTAAAGTAACTTCCAAGTTGCAGAGGCTCTATGGGATAGGCCCTTGGGTCCCGTGGGGTGCTGTTCATTTTCACTGTTGTTGGGTTTACTCAGTGTGACCCGCATACTTTCTAGTGAGAGAATTGACTTTCAGAGGAAAGGAACGGCATGTACCTTCAGGGCTTCAGTTTCTTCTTCCGATTTTAATTTTTGAGTGCTTCCCAT
Organism: Capromys pilorides; assembly: GCA_004027915.1. Lineage (NCBI taxonomy): Eukaryota > Metazoa > Chordata > Mammalia > Rodentia > Capromyidae > Capromys > Capromys pilorides. Next base: position 2,866 of record PVKN010033919.1, read on the forward strand.
TAGAAAGCATTGTACCAGGAGCGACTATGAAGTGAAAATAATCATAATGGTATTTTGGAGTACCTTAGCCACAACACAGCCATGAAGCATGCAGATGTGGAAAGAAAAACAGCCAACACATGGGATAAATGCACAGACATCCTGCAAAACCCAGGCTTTCGTCAAGACTTCCTGTTCCTTTCCTAATAACCAATTGGAACAAAAAGAGAATTCTAATTGTCTTTTCACAAACCTCATGCATGTTGGAAGCAAACAGCTAACCGGCATGCCAGGATTTCCTGAACCATGGAAGTTTTTTCGGGCAGTCCTGTCATGTCAGTCTTTAATCTTACACTTCCTATCTTCTCCTTTCGCTACAAAGCCTTTAAAGAGAAATGTAGCTCAGCAGATAAACAAGTGGTCACGTTCTCCAGAAAGAAATGGTGCTTACTCCAAGCCACTATAAAAAACACCTCAGGGCCCGCCTTTTAAAAGCTGCCATTATTTGAAACAAAATATTATGGTAACACAGACATGGCAGCGACAAAACAGCAATGATGTAAGATAAGCAAGTGAGACAATTTAAGATCAGTTGGGACATTTAAATGGCCAACAGCCTTGGACTCCTAACCCTTTGTAAAGAAGTGTCTTCTTATAGGCGGTGGGGTACACTGGAATGGGAGACAGGAGAAAATGAGAGAAGAGATAGGGTGCCCCTGTGCAGGCTCTCAAAGGGTAGGCAGGACCCTCGGCACAGTGGAGGCACTGACTGGGGAGGAGGGTGGAGACAACAGGAGGGACCCAGAGGTGGAAGCACACAGGGACTGGCCTGTCACTGGAGGCTCTGCTCAGGGAGATAAGAGGCAAGCTCATGTCTCATGGTCACGGGAATCCAGGGCCAGGAGGCTGTGAAAGTGGAAATTGCTGGCTGTTACTGTGGTGCTAACAAGACCGATGTGACCTCGGAAACTTCGTAAGACTGTTTCTCCCCAGTATTGAGGCCCCAGATGCGGTTACTGACTCTGGATTTGTGGGTCTCTGTAAAATCTCTTCAAAATGCATTTTCACATATTTTATTGATTTCTATGCATGTATAATTTATTAAGATACACTATGTGGCTTTTCTTCTTTCTTGTTCTTCTTTCTAGCCTTATTGTACTCTTCTTAAAAGTTTTCTTCTGCTTGAATTTTCATTTTTAATTTGTATTAAATAATTTTCAAGCCCTCAACTCTGTATAAGCCATGCTGGTCCTTGCCGGTGATCAATACTAACGTAATCCCTAACCTAAGACTGGGCGTGGTAGCGTGCCTGTCATCCTAGCTCTTGGGAGGCTGTAAACAGGTGGATCACTACAAGTCTGATCTAGTAGTGAGACCCTGAACACGCTGTAGACCCTTCCCTAAAATTTAAAAAAAAAAATCCCTCACCTAATAATGCTGTCAACTTGTTTCTTTTAACATCCATGTAACTCAGGAATGCAGTTACAGTGACCAGTCACAGATCAGTCTCACAGGTGACAGACTAAGTACTTCCTGGCTGGAGGTTGCCAGAAACACAGGCCTCCACACTGAAGCTCCAGTGTCTGCATCGTGGGTCCAGGCCTGGTGTTTGGAGCCTGGCATCATAGCCCAGGCACCGACGCCTATTTCAGGGAAGTTGGAGCAGGGCTCGCCTTTCCTCTTTTTCTTTCCCTGAGGCTTTTTCGCTTGTTTTGGAACTGCAGTAGGAAGTGTATTTGTTTAGTCTTAGAGATACTTCATTTATTTTTGTTTCCAGGACAGTAGTATGGCTAACTCATTATTCCCATTGCCTAAATACATTGAAAATATAAAAGAAGAAATAATGCCTTCTTTCTTTACATGTGTTTATAGAGCAACTTCTTTGTGCTAAGCGTTGTTCTAGGTGCTTGGGATATATGTGTTAGTAAATAAGCTTTCTATCAAAATCTAAAGTGAGATAATAATTTCTATGAAGAAAAATAAAGTGGGATAATACACAGATCAGTTTTACATAAAGTTATTAGCTTAGATATTTTAGGTAAGTTGTCCATGGGGAGCTCCATTGAAGTGTGATATTTTAATGAAGGTCTAATGGAAGTGAAGGAAGAAAACAGCAAAACCCTGGGGTGACACAAGGACATTGCAGGCAGAGCGAGGAGCAAGGACCACAGGTGGTGAGGATGGAGCTAGGGAGAGGGTGGGAGGCGTGGGGGCCAATCATAGCAGGGGTACTGACTTCGATGTCAGATGTGGGAATTGTCAGATGTGGGTCTCATTCCCAGTGTGATTGGAACCCAGAGGAGCCTGTTAGCAAGGTATGGCTTGTGGCTAATGGGCCGGCCTGTCTGTGCTGTGTGCAGCATCAATTGTAGGGCAAGCAGGACAGGCATCAGGAAGTTCATTTGGAGATATGGCTGGGACTAGGACTACGCTAGAAGGCGTGTAGTGGTTGCAGGTGGTCAGACTGGGGACAGCTTCTGCAGCAGAACTTGTCAGTGGAAGTGCAATGGAATGGAGTGGGAGGCCAAGAAGGAGCTCATGTGTGACTTAGAAGTTTTCCAAATGCGTAGCCAGGAAAATGGTGGTGACTGATGCTGAGACACAAATAGTCAAGATAGGAAGTCCCAGAAGTGAGCCCAGGATACACTAACGATTACAGATGGGAAAGAGGAGGAGGAGGAGGAAGCAATAAGGGAGACTGAGAAGGAGCAGCCAGTGAGGCGGAGGGAGAAACTGAAGTGTGAGCCACATACAGTGGGTATTCCAGGCAGGAGGAAGTGAATAACCATTTGTTTCAGGTGTTACCAGGAAGGAAGGTAGGCAGGGACTGAGATGTTACTACTGGACTTGGCAAGACAGTCTTTAGCCACCCGGAGGAGAACAGTTTCAGTAGAGTGTGAGAATAAAAGCCTGATTTATATGGGTGGAGAGAAAATGGGTCTGAGAAGACGTTGGAGAAGGTGTTAAATGAAAGAGGAGCAGAGAATGGGGTGTTGGATGGGGCCAAGGGAAAGTTTCTAAAAGGCAGCCACAGTAAAACCCGTGGCATGAGCCTAAGGAGCAGAAGATGGTGATGGTGCTGATGAGCAGCACGCGGAGAGTGCTGGTGCCCAGAGCAGCCCGCCTTGTTGAGCAAGAGGGCTGGGCAGCGCTGCTCATAGGAAGGCCATGTCAGCCACGCCCAGCACCAGCCAGCCCTTTGCGCACGCACAAGGACAGGCAGGGACCGTTAAGGAGACCTGAGTTTTGGTGCTGAGGAAAATTAGGAAGCGCTCTTCTGACTACTTATGGTTGTACTTTCTGATTGTTCCTCGATGCCATGTTGCTCCTTTCAAAATGATGAGTGACAATTTCGCTACTACTGTGCTGAGCGAGGGAGGGCCTGAGGGCAGGTGGACCTGTTTGTCTTTCATAATCCCACACTGGCTGGCAAATTGCACGTCAAAGTCATTAGAAAGCAGTGGGATGTACTAGGTTAAGGCAAGTGCATGTCTCATCAACATTTTAGTGAGAGAGACATTAAACAAAATATAGTTAAGGTATTTTTCCTAGAAATGTGAACTTTATAAAGGTGAATTTTTAAGTATTGTAATTTGTATGACTTCAGTTGACCATTGTTAAAGCCTTAAAGAAAGAAAATGTATTTGACAGTCTGTGACCTTTCTGAGTGTTGCCTGAGATCTGGCAGATAAAAAGACAGAGAACATAATAGCTAATTTTTTTGGAAAGCTTCAAAAGCTCAGGGTAATTATTGTCACTCATTACCTGCAGGTGCCTCATGCGTAGTTTGAAGTGTTAACTGGGAAAGACGCCCACAGATGGCGGCACTTACCTCCTGCGCCTGCTTGCCTGTCGGCTTGGCAGTCAGTGCAGTGCTTCCAGCCTGCAGTTATCAGCGTATCCTGAGCTCCAGGAGCTTCTGCAGGCTTTGTCTCTGATGATTGCTGTTGATTAGAGACAAAGAGGAAGGAAGTCGTGCGTGTCGGTGAGCCCTGCGTTGGCTCTAATAGCAGTTTCCACAGCAGTATTAAACTTTTGAGTGAACAGCGTACGTGGCTTACTGACCTGTTGATTGATACATCTTGTGGCTCTTTCTCTTTTATCAAGCATTGAATCCTGGACCACACAGCTGCTCACAGGTGACATTCTGCTTCTGCTCCTGATACACCACCTGCTTTTTCCTTTTTATGCTTGTTTCTATTAAGATGTTTGTCAGAAAATCAGACCTTGTTGTGGCATATTCTGTGATAAATGTACTCTTTTTATGAGCCCAAATGCCCAGAGAAGATCATATATATGCTAGGGTTGTTTTTGTTGTTGTTTTGACTTGCATCATTGCTCTTTTTTTATATAATTTTATTACTTTTAGTAAGAAATAACAGTAAGACAGTTTCAAAACACATTAGTAGAACAACCACAGTAATTAATACAGTGCATATTGTTGTCTTCGTAGTAGTTGTTCAGAGTACAAGATGCAGACATGATAACTTTTCTAAGCACTATTGGCATAAATATTTCTTCTCAGTGAACTAACAGAAAGTAGTTGTATACATAGTCCAATATTCCATAATAGTAGTGGGTTATCAGCAGAACTAGCATTGTCAGAAGCTGTTGACTTGAGCCTTTTACAGCTCAGCATACTAATCTGGTTTTACTTTTTATGCCTCGTTGTTAAAGTTCTTTGCTGGATGGTTAAGGCCAAGTTAAAGCAAGACCTATATAACAAAACATGTAACTTTTGTATCTGACAAGGTCAGTCAAATCCCCACAAGATTTACCTTGAAACCATGTATTGCATTTTGTAGAACTGTTGTCAGTGTCAGCCATCTGAATGAGTCACAGCCACTGCTTGACCAATTTGCTCTCTGTGAAAGCCTGAGAGAATGTTTTCTCTCTAGATGACTCTCCTTAGACACACTGTACATCGTCAGTCCCTTTCCTCTGGCCCCATAATCTCCTTAAATAGAAAAATTGGGATACCACTGAGTTATAGGATGTTACAGTACAGGTTCTCTTGTGTCGTGAGTCCTCACTGACCTTGAAAGACTAGGGGCAAAATATTGGCTATCTTTTTAGCCATTCTTTTTCTCTAATTTTTTGGTCTGCAAGCTTAAGTTGTTAACCCTCAAGAAGAGAAACTTAGTAATACTATTACTCTATAACATAAGTATTTGACAGTTCTGAGCTTTTCCACAAACATCTAGCCATCTAGATGTACATTGATCTCCACTGAGAAATGAACAATTTTACCTGTACAGGCAAGCTAGCTATAGAGGGTGGTCAGGGTATGTTACTCTTAGGATTTCAGGTTGTCGTATAGCTGAAATCTATGTGCTCATTGTGAAAAGTCCTCTGATCACATAACTATGTAAGGAAAGTGCTAGTCACCCAGTAAACCCAAAAGCAAATGGATACTGTTGGCCATAATTTGCCTTTTTGACATTTCCTTGGGAATCTGCAAGAACCTCCCCTTTACCCTCCCCCAGTAAGACCATTTAAGTCTGTGTTAAACAACTACAGAATACTAAATGAAAAAGTTTAGCCAAAACAAAAACAAAAACAAAGAAAATCATATGTACTTGAGCTTAACGTCACTGTCTTTCTGAATATCAAATGCCTTACTTAACGTGGAACTAGTATTTTCCATCAATCATTGATATTCTAATAAGTCCCTATAGGATGTGATAAAAAAAAAAAAAAAACAGTAGCGCATTTTTACACAGAAATTTGGAAATCTAGCCATATACAAAATTGTAGCAGGTCAGTCCTATGGCATTTTTCTTCATCTGTTATTACTCTTTTTTGTTTTTTTAAAACAAACATTTACCTGAGAGTATAGCAGTAATTGAAGTGGCGTTAGAAGCTAGTTTATCTTTAAAGGACATAGTCTTTATTTCTCATTTAACCAGTGTCCAATAACCCCCCCCTTTTTTTTTTTTTGCGGGACTGGGGTTCAAACTCACAACCTTGCACTTGCCAGGGAGGCACTTGTGCCACAGAGCTATCTCCCAAGCCCCCAATAGCACATTTTACCGTGTATCATATAACTGAAATTTTCAAAAAGATTCCAAAATCTTTTGTAAGGCTGTAAGAGCTGTCTCATGAAACTGTGCCAACGTTGCAGTAGACCTTGTCCTAGTGCAGCTGAATTTCTGGAGCTCTGGAATTTATGGCTTATTTTGACATTTCCAGTGTGCTTTTTTGTGAATGTAAATTGCTCAGATGCATATGAGATGATAATAGGTCTCTATCTCATTCAAAGGAAAATACTAGAGTCTAGCGTACCTTTTTCTTAGTGTGGCTCTTGTTGCTCTAAGTCATAATTATCTAAAAGCAGCACTAAATTTCACAACCAAGAATCGGAAGCTTTCCAAAACAAGCCCTTGATTAGAATGTGGGATAATGTTGAAGAGTTATCTGATAAGACTTGCATGGCAAATATTTTAAGGCCTAATGTCTCTTGAACTATTAGTCCGATGCAATATAAATTTTGGTAGAATTCAAAGTGTTTGAGCTGTCCTTCATCTATCTTTTGAAAGCTGTAGTACATATATAGTAGTTTGAGACTTTCCAAAGTTGTCCTCACTGCTACTGTTCTCATATTATTTTGAAATGGCGATACAGACCTGTCTTGGCATCGTACCAAGGAAGAGTCAACAGTATCAGAAAAAAGAGAATATGGAAGTGGTCTTATTGCTTTAAGTACTAGAACTCACCCACGGGAAGCACTAGAGGATGCTACTTCATTAGGGTGCGGAGGGGCACACTGGTGGCTGGGCGTCCACAAGCTGCTGAGCAGCTGTAGCTGTAGCCAGCGGTAGAAGTTGCTGTTAGAGAACTGGACTGCCCACCATGAAAAGGTTGGGGGTCCCAAGATAGCAGACACTACACAGGACATTCACTGCCTAAACAAAGGCACACATGGCTACTGTTATGGCAGGAGTTAGACTGGCAGTGAGGGTGTCTTTCCCTGAAGGGATCTGTGGTGATAATGAATATAGTATGGTGTTCCCACAGATAAGTTAGGTAAGAGTGATGAGAGTGCTACTTGGGGTGCTACAGCATCAAGATAAAGCCCAGAGTTGTTTATTATGCCTTAGATCGCTTTCCACTTCAGTGGGAAAATCACGGCCCTTCACCAAGTTTCCAGATCGAAATCAATTCACACACCCAGGGCTCATTTGTTTGAAGGGAGACCACATCCCTTGTTAAAGGCCCTGTAGCAACACCAGTAAATATTGCTTCAAAGGGAGCGCTCGGCCTTTGATATGGTAACTATCTGTACACACAGAAGAAAGCAAACATTCTACCCAAATTGTGCCTTCCAGAAATGACTGTTAATCTTAGATGAGTATCATGACCAAAATTTCATGATATTAATATAGAGGAGGATATGTAGATACAGAGAATAAGTATTTTAGAACCAGTACTATGCTACATTTGCCAATTTTTTGAAAATGTTAGATTTAATTTTCTTTGAAATTAGTTGGAGAAATAGAAACTGAAACATTTCTGCAGTTTAGAAAAATATTTCTTTACATAAATTGTTTATTAGAATACTAAGAAATAAGAATTAAAAATACATGGAATTTGAATAGCTTTTAAATACTGTTTTATGGTTTAAAATTTGAGGGTCTTTGTTACCCCTGTTATAAAAACTAAAATTCACTTTTCTTTTTCTACTGCTTTCTTTTTGTCTCTTCCGTGAGCCTGACTTTGATTTTTCACAAGCTATTATCTACTTGGTGATAAGATTTTCAGGCATGTTTATGCAAATCATTATTATTTTAATTCACTCCTCTCTACCTCTGCCTCTGTTTTGTCCATTACAGTATTATTTGTACACCACGGAGGTCTGCAACGTTCACTTTCTGATCTGTTGTCGTTGTGTTACATAGGTGTAGGTTTTTGTTTCAATCAGTTATGTGCTTGCCAGCAGAATTTTAGCACAACTTTGCGTCCGTGTTCTTTGTCTTCATCTATTGGCAACTGAGATCACATGGTTGAGTAAGTTTCTTAAGAAGAGCAGTTTATAGTTGGATTTCTCCGTGTTTGTGTATGCTTGTGAACTCTCTCTTTCTCTGTCTCTCTCTCTCTTTTACTTTTTGAGCCAGGGTCTCTGTGTGCAGCTCAGGCTGGCCTTGATCTCACTTTGTAGCACAGGCTGGTCTCAAACTCCCAAGAATCCTCCTGCTTCAGCCTCCCGAGTGCTGGGATTACAGGCCTGAGCCTCTGCTCCTGGCTGTGTTCTTTTATTTTTAAAGGATAGCTTGCCAGAGCATAAACTCTCTGTTCATCCTTTCTTTGCCTAAGGCGGCTTTGTATACATTGTCCCATGGTTTTTTGACACTTGGCATTGTGCTTAACTTCCCTGATCATTTCTTGAATCATCAGTTACTTTTGAGAATAGTTTGTCTCTGACTTTTTCCATGTTTGAATTAAATTATAATTGTAGTTCTCTAGAGCCATTCTCTCTCAATTCTAACTAATTTTCCTGGGTATTCAGTGTGTCTTTTCTTATAGGCATTCTATTCTTCACTTTTTTTTTTTTTTAAATATATTTGGTACAGGGTCTCTATGCAGCTCATACTCATAATGAAGATTCTGTTTGCAGCCTCCCCACCACTGGGATTCCTGGCATGCGTCATCGCACTGGGTCTTTGTACCCCCTCTCCCCCGCATGTGGTGCCGGGGATTGAACCCCAGTCCCTGCACTTGCCTAAGCAGGCACTTACTTTGCTGAGCTATCTTGCCTTCCCTCTTCACTGTTTTTAGGGAAGAGTTTTGGGATCTGTACAGACATAGATTTTCTTTCTCTACTTTTTTCCTACTGCTTTCTCTTTGTCTCTTTCTTGGGTCTGTGATTTTTCTCAAGCCTTTGTCTACTTGGATGATGAGATTTTCAGCCATGTTTATACAAATCATTATTATTTTAAATTTAGGATTAATTGAGTGATGCAATTATTTTGGTTCTTAGTTGTATTGTTTTATCCTTGAATTCTTTCATTGCACTTATGTTCTTATTGAATTTTATAACTCAGTCATTGTTTCCCATGTTTAAAGTGTATGTTTGTTCCTCCTGAAGGTTG
>PVKN010033920.1:0-11931 GCA_004027915.1 Capromys pilorides
TGGACACAGTCTGGGTGCCCGTCACATTCCCAGGTTCTTGGGATGCAAGTTCCATCTCCTTTGCACTGAAATTCATCTGTGTGGCACATCCCAGGAGGCCTGGTCTCTAGAGAAAAGTGTGGGGAAAATGAGTTTGTGGATGCAATGCACAATCTCTTTTATAGCTTATAGGAAATTATTTTGGATCACTAGTAGTTTTCTAATAATGACTATTCCAAAATTAATTTTAGGCTATAAAGTGAGCTCAAGGCCAGCATGTACTGCATAGTGGGACCCTGCCTCAAAAGGCAAAAAAAAAAAAAAAATTAATTTTAAAGACTAAGATAACAGAAGGTATTCTCCTGTAATGTACACTCATAAATCATAACAAATCAATAGAAATATTTATGCACCAAATTAGTGGATCTGACATTAAACTGAATACAGGATACATAACTTTTTAAAGTTAGAAGAATATTCTGATTCCTAAATGTCTAATATTTTTCTATTGTAAACTCATTAGTAGAACTTACCTGTTTCTCTATTAAAAACTACTATAGGATTTCAACGAAATTTAAATAGCTATAGCTACACTGAACTTGATGTATTTGGATGTTATAATTTTCCCTCAAATAAAATATATCCAATAAAACTATCACATACTAAGGCAACTCAAGGTGACAGTAAATACTTCATTCTTTGCAAACTTTCCACGATTTATCAGGCAGCCACGGAGTCTTTCAGGGATAAGAATATCTTCCTTATTTCATGGGGGCAAACCTCATCTCCCTTGCAGAGAACTTGTAAAGCAACAACAAGTCTCAACAGCAATCAGCATCCTATCACAGACCATAACAGAACCCTATGTTTTCTACGTGAAACTGGAAAATTGGTGATAGAAGAACTTCTAGTTGCTAAGCAATTCATTGTTCTAACAAGGGACCAATATATTGATGATTTTTATAAGCCAAAAGTCCATTTAACACAGATGGTTGACAATTTTAAAAGTCATGTTATTTATATGTCTCCTGGCTATGACAATTAAAGAGACAATCAGATTTATGTTGCGTAAGTTCTTGAATCACCTGAATAGAAGGAATTTCATTTCTCAAACCTCCACAGAATTTTGTCTGCTTTTTTTTTTTTTTTTTTTTTTTTTTTTTTTTTTTTTTTTTTTTTGCAGAACCGGGGGTGAACTCAGGCCCCTGTGCTTGCCAGGGAACCACTTATTCTACTGATCTAACTCCCCTCTCCCTTATCTATACTAATTTCAAGATTCTTGAGACTATGTACCTTACTTTGATCATCTCTTGCCATCCATAATCCCCCTTACCACATTCTAAGGACAAAGCCTATTCTGCAGTTATTCAAATAGAGCTAACCTCACTTTTGCCCATGATGTGACTTCCTGATTGAGATTGAATGTGACTTAAAAGCAATCATTACAATATCAAAAGTTTGCAAACCACTATGTAAGGGATAACCTTGGAAAAAGTTAAAGTTGAGAGCAAAACTTCTAAAAAATGACGAACCATGTAATTAGCTAGTTAGAAATCATTATTTGATAGTGCCTAGGCAATTGTATTATACATTCCACTCTTCATTTTTATAAGAATAATCTGTAATATAGGAGGTCTTCCCCACACTTTATCTGAGTTAACAAATATAGTAATACAAATCCTTACAAAGGAGAAAGGATCCCTTGGCCTGAAATATGCAAAGTACATGATGCAGTACTTACGACAGCCTGCCTCGTCGGAGTTGTCGCTGCAGTCATTCACACCATCGCAGCGGTATCGGTTATTGATGCACTGATTCCCATTAGCACACTTGAATTGAGAAGCAGTGCAGTTATATACTAAGAATGAAAAGGGAAAGGCATAAGAAATGAGCTCAGGGACAAAATGACTAAACCTGGGATTTTTTTGTAAACATAGAGAAAATAAATAAATAAAGAAAATCCACTTACTGCACCCGACCTCGTCAGATCCATCAACACAGTCCTTGTCTCCGTCACAGACATAAGATGGGTCAATACACCGATGCTCAGGGCAATGAAACTGGCTGGGTTGGCACGTTGATGAAGCGTCTAACCCAGAAACAAAGCCAAGTAAGTTTCTTTCTTGCCCATTGTGTACCAGGGCCAAACTGAAATCACCAAGTAGCTATACTGTGTATGTGCTCAAAATTCTTTCAAATCAGCCACAATGTCAGTTAGATCAGCAAGAAACTCCAAGCTAGGACAGGTTTTAGAATCAAAAACAGAAGACGACAGGGTAGATTGAGAACTGTTATTACACCTGGAGGAATAGCAGGCATTTAGCATTTGAGCACTGCAAGCTTGGGCTGGCGCTACAACTCACAAACACTACTGAATCCGTGACTCTAGGCTGAAGCTAAGCCAGGAGCCCAGCGAGGTAGCATGGTCAGCCAACCCATGTGCCAAGACCCAGCGCACAGAAAGACCAAGACTGGGTTTAATCCAAAGCCAAAATAGAACAGCTCTCAATGCCAGCGTCCTACCTTGCTGCTAGGTCACATTCAGAAGTTCTGGCTACACCAACCACAATAAGAAGTTATATAAAATAGAACCCTGGAAAACACAAAAACTAAAGGGGATCGAAAAGCCCATCTGTCCCAAGAGGAAGTGACTTGCCAGGTCATGCAACCAGCACTTGGATTTAGTCCAGAGAACTTTGTTCCACCTTAAATTAGTATTGCAGACAGGCAAATAAACAATAATCTAAACTTTAGGGCCTAAAGAAAGAACCGGCAAAATAAAAACCAGCGGGAACTTAAATTTTCTGCCCTTTGTTGCTCTGGTGCCTTTTGGTTTCATAACGTGCAGGTATCTGTTATTCTAAGCTTCCCAAATGCAACCACATGATTTTGTGTATACAGCCTATTAATAAGGAGACCTAGGACACAATGAAAACTGTGAATCTCAGAGGGAAGAATACAGAGCCTACCGGTTATTCTAATATATTGACTAAGCCAACCAACTGAGAAAAATCACTTCAACACTTACTGCAGTTCTTTTCATCAGAACCATCGCCACAGTCATTGTCTGTGTCACAGATCCAGTTTCTTGGGATACAATAGTTATTGTCACAGGTGAAGTAGGATACAGGGCAGGAGGTGGGTGCCTGGGTGGGGCAGTTTTGCTCATCACTGCCATCCACACAGTCATTGTGTCTGTCACAGCGCCACTGAATAGGGATACACTCTCCTCCATGGCCACAGGTGAATGCCCCAGAGGAACAGGTGTTATCTACAAAAGCAATCAACTGGTCATTGGGACATCTGTTTTTATAGGCTCCAGAATACTAAAAAAAAAATACAATTACCTGCATTTACAGATAAGAAAACAGTTATTGAGAGATTTGGGAATCTATCTGCCTAAGACCTGTGCTGTCGTTGTTGTGAACAACATGGACATCTTTAACTTTTAAGCTGTACCTCCTCCAATCACAACTTCAAGCTCAATCTACAGAAACCTTGAAAATATGTCCTATAAAAATGTACATAGGAGGGCTGGGGAGATAGCTCAGTAGAATAAGCGCTTGCCTGGTAAATGCAAGGACCTGAGTTCAATCCCCAGTTCCGGGGGGGGGGGGGGAAATGTACATAGGAGAGCCAGGGATACAGCTTAGCAGCACAGTGCCTGCCTCTCAAGAGCCAGGCCTGAGCTTTATTCCTATTAGCAAAACAAAACAAACGTACATAGATAAATACATATAAGGATAAAAATTTTAGAACTTTGAGAAAAAAATGTAGAAGTGAGCACTTCCACATCACCAATCTGTCACTATTCTCTCTACAGAACAACAGGTTACCCTTATTACTTGCTAACCTTGATAGATTACTGAGCTTTCAACTGCCCTCTATCTTTATTTTTTAGGCTTTACTCCATTTATCACGCCCCAGTCTTTCAAAATGTGAAGGTTAAGACTGCCATTTCACCCTAATTTATTTTTGCTCCAAATGGTGGGAAAAACAAATATATAACAAATATATACAGCACATGAGATTTTCAAAGGCTGCAATCCCAGGTTCCTATTCTCTTATTCTATTCTCTCACATATTAAAAACTATATCCAACTGATTTTAATATGTCTTTTATTTTCAAGGTCTTTCTAACCATGCCAGGGAGGCAGCCAGGGCTCCACACATGCTGGGCAAGTGCTCTAGCCCCGAGCCACATCTCCAGTCCTGATGTGACTTTTTAAAGAGTTTATCAAGATGTAACAACTCTACCTTGGTCAAAACAGCGAATTTCAAAAGCAAGTTTCTTACAGGTAATCTAAATCCATGCTAGAAGTCACCCATAACACGGCCTGTGGATGGTATTTATGCTAAGTTCCCTAACTGCCTTTGAGGTGCATGCTAAGCATCTGAAATTCTAAAAGAATTTAGAATTCTTGCCCATAGACACACAGTGTTGTGAAGGCCGCCTCTCCCCGCTCCCCGGCCAGGAAGCTCCTCAGCAGGCGGCTACGTACTCGCTGTGCCACACTGATGCTCGTCACTGTTATCATGGCAGTCGTCCACTCCGTCACAGCGGGAGGAACTGGGCACACATCGGCCGTTATTGCAGGGGAAGGAAAAGGAGCCGCACTGCTCTGTGGGTGGCTCATGGACAGGGTCCCCCTCACACGCCAAGTGGTTGGACGACAATCTCATGCCATAGGGGCACGCACACACCCGCTGGAAATTCGGCACAGGGAAGCAGAAGTGGCTGCAGTCGCCATTGGGATGGGTAGGCTGATTGCACTGGTTCGCCCCTGCAACAGGCACACTTGGATTAGGTTCATCCTGGGTTTGACTTGCAAAGGAAAGCAATTAAGAATATTTTAAACTGTAAAAAGTAGCAAGCAGGGTCAGTGAGATAGCTCAGCAGTCTAAAGCGCCCGCTCAGGCAAGCTTAGGCAGCTGTAGTTCGATGCCTGGCTCCACATGGCGCGCCAGCCCCACCCCCAGGGCAGGCTGAGCAGACCATAATATAAATAAAGTTTTTTTTAAAAAAAAAGTAGCAAGCATCTTCTTAGAAAGTCCACCAAGTACAACCTTTCACTTAAACACAAAAAGTGCTCAAATGTCATTCCTGATAACACTTTTAGAGTTTGCAGAGTTGAATGGATATTTCAAGTCTTACAGTGTTAAACTCCTCAGGTGACGAGGATGTTAACACCATGAGTAGCTCTGGTACATAAGTACTTGAAGTGAGAAGGAGGCGCCACATCAAATAAACACCCCCATGTGACCAGCCTGGCAGCCTCGCTCACCGGTCTGGAGGTCCGCGTCGTAGGCTTTCACGTGCATCACCCTGCTGATGCCGCTTCGAATGACTCTCATGTTGCCACCATCGAGTTTCCTGACTTGAACAACAGCGCCCAGTCTCCAGTCAGTAAAGTACACATGATCTAAGAAGAAACAGGAAATGAGTGCTTCCAGGCAAGGCTTCCTCATACATAAATTACTAGGGCCAAGGCCATAGGCTTGACAATGTGAGAATCTTCTCACGTAACCATCCGAAATCGGTTTCTGCAGCCATTCTCCAGGACTGGTTACTCTCCAAAAATGCTCTTTGGAAATTAATTTATTGCTATCATGGTCTAGGTTCACGCAAACAATAATAAGCTTGAAGATGGCATTTAGTAACATTTAGGTTTAAATTTTTATAAGTCAAAAAGAAAAATTTAAAAATTTCTTTAATAAAGCACTGAGGGCTCAGTATACTGAGCGATCATCCCAGACAGGAATGCTGGGTGCCTACACAAATACTTAACTATGGAAAGAAATGATAACTAAGATCTCTGCAAAGAACGAAGGCTTCAGCTCAGGGGCAAGCGCCTGCCCAGCATGTGAGAAAGCCTGAGTTCAAGTTCAATAGTTAGTGCTAGGAAAATGAAAACCAAAAAGATCTCGTTCACGTCAAACATTCTACAGGCTATGAGAGTACTTTTTCATACTCTGCTTTTCTAAGATGTTGTTAAGAAGGAAAAGCACAGATCTAGCCCTAAAAGGAGCTTGCGGGGCCGGGGAGGTAGCTCCATAGCACAAGTGCCTGCCTGGCAAGTGCAAGTTCATGAGTTCAAACCCCAGTCCCGCAAAAAAAAAAAAGGAGCTTGCAGTGTATGTTTAGTGATCAGCAAAAATATCAACACAATGTCACTTGATACTCAGAATGGCAAAAGGGGCAATGGAAGACTTGAAATCACAAAAATTTAATCATATCCTCTTCGTAAAAACTCCTGGCACAGGGAAGTAAATGTATCAACTCCAACAGTACTCCAAATAAAGAACTGAATCCAGGTGGGTTTTTCTCTTCAGCAATAATTTAGTATCGCCTTATGGCTGGGCGTGGTGGCATACACCTGTAATCCTAGCACTCGGGAGGCAGAGGCAGGAGGATCATCGCAAGTACGAGATCAGCCTGGGCTACAATGTGAGTTCAAGGCCAGCCTGAAATGCATAGCAAGACCCTATCTCTGAAAGACAAAATAATAATAATAATAATAATAATAATAATAATAATAATACAAATTTAATGTCCCAGTTAACAAGAAATGTTAAAATGTCATTTAATCACTGGAGCAATTTTACTTATCTGTGGTATAATCAGTAACTAACCAGTCACTGGATTCACTAAATCTTAGCTCTGTTGACTAGAAGGCATTTTACTCACCTATTTACGTGAACAAGGAGTTCCCTCAATCTTTCAGTCCCATGCAGTGCACAGGCAAGAAGATCTAGTGTTTCAGTAAACAAGATGCCTAATTTCCTTGGTGTTATACAGCAAAAGAACTTCTCCTAAGAAATCCTCAGTGAAAGCCAAGGTTGGGTGTTTTGTTTTGTTTTTTGTGGGACTAGGGTTCGAACTCACAACCTTGCACTTGCCAGGCAGGCACTTGTGCCACAGAGCTATCTCCCCGGCCCCCAAAAGCCAAGGTTGGAAGAAACTAATTTCTATTATCCAGAGAATGTTATGTGGTTCTCATCAGTATGCACTCAAGTATTTTTCATACTAATGAAACCAAAAGGTACTAAAACTATACTTTAAAAATTTTAATCCCAAAGCATTCCACAGCAGAGCAGAGGAAATGTGACATTCTTCCAGCATTTCAATGTTGTCAGTCTGACATCACTGAAGAAAAGGGAGTAATGCAGGGAGGTGGGTAGCTGCTGATACTTGACTCATCCCACCAAAACTTCAGAGCATTTCTTAAATATTTTTAAATACCACACATAGACAGCAGGATGGAATATACAGTATACTTATTAACTATTCATCCTACACTGTGTGTGTGAGAAAGTCTTGGGTTTGTAATTAATACCTAATTTTTTTAAAAGCATGATCTCATTATTAAAAGTAAGATGTTTCCAGCCAGGGACAGCTAGCCTAGACAGAGGGCCTCTATAGCTCCACACAAAGTATCAACTCTCAAGCAAGACTAATTTTGGTTTGTCAATATCTCCTCACTCTCTTGGCCTACACTTTTGTTTAATGTTTTCTAACCTTTTGTTTTAATGTATGAGATAAAGGGTCTCACTATGCAGCTCAAAGAAGTTGCCCATAGTCCTGTTTTCAGCCTCCCCAGCACTGGGATTATAGGTGCGTACCACCACACCCAGACAGTGTGCCCAGGGGCAGGGCTGGCCTGGTATGTGGTGCCAGGGATTGAACCCTGGTCTCTATGAAGTAGGTGCTTAGTCTCCTTAGCTATCTCACCAGTCCCTCAGCCTACCATTTTTGTACAGTGCACAGATAATACAACCATCCACATAGCCCTGTCTTTGGGACTAAACAAGCCTCCTGTTTCATTGGCGCCTGTTACATTTTCATTCCCAGCAATTCAATTCACAGAACATGTCTACAGGCAAAAGAGGAGTTGACAGCAGCCAGGTGTGGTGTGTGCACACCTGTCATCCCAGCACTTGGGAGGCTGAGGCAGGAGGATCGCTGAGTTTGAGGCCAACTCACTATGTAGTGAGTTCAAGGCCAGCCTGAACTGCATGGTGAGATCCCATCTCCTAAAGAAGAGAGGATGGGAGCGAGAGAGGGCAGGAAAAGCACTGCCTGCAGTCGCTGTGGCTGCCCACGCCCCTTAGCTCGTGACTTCCCAGCAGGCTTTCCTAGTAGCATGAAAATCAGGAAAGGCTAAGAAAATATCATGTCTTTCTGTTTTTCAGAAATCATACCTCAAAATTTCAATACAACAAAGATGATATTATCTACCATGTTTTACAAAAAAAGCATCAGAATCATTCAATAAGCATAAAGTTTATGAAAATATGTAATCATTTTCCTACAACACTTTTGATGTGGTTTTGGCAAACCTTGGAGAACATCCTATAATAGTTACTATAAACAGCTCTTTCTATTTTATTCTCAAAAAATGATGAAGGCAGTAATTTATCTGATATTTATATGAGGTACACACTGTACTGCATACTATATCATAAATGTAATTTGCAAAATACTACGCCCATATACAGTGACTTGTCTATATTATCATCCAAAGCAAAGCACTCTTAAAAGTAAAATTTCCCATCAACACAACAAAAATGTCCTGGTTACATGGAATAGCACTACTGTAAAATGACACGCTTTTGGGGGGTTGTGACAATGCTAAACAAGGAAGAGCTCACTATTGGGCAACATGAAATGACACACGCTGTTACTGCTTCAAAACATACCTTTAAAGACAGCAAGTCCAAATGGATGGGTCATCTGTTCTATGTGTCCCAGTCTTCTTCTGTCTAAACCATCAAAAGTGCTATGTTCAATTTTATCAAAAAGGGCATCTACCCAGTACAGTCGTGAAGCCCTAAAATGACAAAATACTTAAGTTACCTGCTAGTCAAAAATTAGCAGAGTACCTTTTACATTTAAGGCATTCAAGATCAGCATGATCAATGGGCACTTTTAACAAAGTCCTTAAACTTAATTTATCATTATTAAAAATCCCGTGATTTTAATCCACTTTCATCAAATGGCTTCAATTAATTATTTTAGCAAACTTGAAGTGTTAGGTTTCCTGAGGAGTGGGTGGGGGACTGGGGCTCAATCCCTGGAGTGGCCTACCACCCAGTTACACCCCTATCCTCTTAAAAAAATTTTTTTTGTTAATTCCAAGTCAGGGCCTTACTAAACTGCTCAGATTTGAAATCCTCCTGGCTCAGTCTCTCAAAGAGCTGGAACTGCAGGTGTATAATTTAGGACCTGACTAAACTAGGAATTTTATTTTTCTCATTGTGAGATCAAAAAACTAAGAAAAATATTAGTAATAATCTGGTTAATCTTTATTTAAAAGTTAAATATATTTAGCCTATTCCTTGGCTATATTCCTAGGTAGATCGTTAATTTTTTAAAATTATGCCTTATATTTTAAAATTTTTCAGTAGGAGGCTGGGGATACAGCTCAGCGGCACAGTATCTGTTTGGCAAACACAAGCATGGTGACATATGCCTGAAATCTGAGGAAAGAGAATAGCTGCAACTCAAGGTTAGCACAGGCTATGTAGTGAGTTCATTCTAGCCTAAACTACATATCAAAACCCAGTCTCAAAAAGTAACCATAAACAAAAGTTTTTGCAACGTGCATAAGAACAAATGCACATTTGTTGATTACAAAATTTTCCTAATCTCAAGATGCCTCCTATGAGAAATTACACACAATCTGCATTTCGTCAAATCCCTATCAAACTTCTTTTTTTTGTATATCATTTTATAAGAGGGTCACATGTCTCGCCTTTTAATTCTCAAAGTATGTGGTTTCTTTTTACATATATACACAAGCACTTTTAAACATAAGCACCAAAATCTCAGGCAAATAAATTTAAGCAATCAAAAGTGTGGAAGAAAAGGTCAGTCACCCTACTCCTATCAAACTTCTAATGGGACTTGGAACTCATCTCGACCCTCAACTAAGACCTGCCGCTCAGCTGCTTCTAGCAAGTTCCTAAGCATATTTATGAATGCACTGGCTTTTCACTTCACTAGTAGTGAACAGCCGTGCTTATGCTCTGTGTGTCCTTACATCATTCAAAATACTTATCCCATAACCAATTAATGATTTAAAAATGTTTGAGGACAAAATGTATCAGGCTCTTTACACCATCATATCCTTCTAGAATGCCTCATCTGTGTTGTGCTGGGAATTCAGTAATAAGGGATGACTCCCACTTACTCCCAATCAATGGCTAATCCATTGGGCCACCCAAGAGTCCTGTTCACTATAGGCTCAAGGTGAGATCCATCTGCCCATGCTCTCATGATTTTAGCAGGACGGAACCAATCACTGAAGAATATATACCTAGGAAAAAAGGTGATGAACATGTTAACACTGGGAAAAATCACATGACTTAGGATTTAGTACAGACATTTTTAGAGACAAGCTATAATTAATTCCATTTTCTGTATAGGTTACTGGACTCACCAAAATTACTGTATGACTCATCTATTTAGTAGTCCAAAGTTCAGTGATTGCCATGTAATCAAATTCACAAATACAAACGGCATTAAAATGGGTATCCAGGGCCGGCGAGATGGTTCAGCGGTCTAAAGTGACTGCTTAAGAAAGCTTAGGCAACTGCAGAGACCACATTCAATCCCCAGCACCACATGCTGCTCCAGCCCCATCCCCAGGGCAGGGCTTCCTGAGCCAACCATTAAAAAATAAAAAAATAAAAAAAATGGGTAACCAGCCCAGAGAACCACTGTTCTAGACATTAGAACCCAAAATATTAACACCCAACAGATTCTTTCTAAAAAGACACAGAATAAAGGTTATGCAGAATGTATTCAATACTGCTAAAATAAAACAAACTATGAGCAAAAAAATAGATTTTAATCACTCTCTTTCCCTAGATTAAACATCTAGGATCATTCTCTGGCTGTTTATATATATATATATATATATATATATACAGAATAGGTAAACTGGCAGCAAACCATTTCATCCTGGATAAAGAATCCAAGTCAATGTAACTCTCTAAAAATATCTTACTCAAAGTATTTTTTTATTTTTTTCTTTAAATTCTGAGGACTGGCACAATTATAAGTTTAGGGACAACAAAACAATATAAAAATACCTTTTTCTCTTTCATACACTCCCTAGCAATCAGAATTTAGTCATTTCCAACACGTAACTCTGAAATGCGACCACATCATATCATTCTAAATGAAAAAATCATTAGGAAAAAACTTTTTCAAAATCAAATGCCAAGGGTTCAGGTTGATAAAAAATTTATTAGAAAAACAAGTTTCTCCCTATAGGATGACAGGATTTCTTAACAACAATATTATCAGTTTTAAAATAGTTTCTTACGTTATTTTACAAAGAGAATATAAATAAAAGTACAAAGTGAACACCTGAGAGAGATGCAAGCTTTGCATTTGGAGAGGCTGGAATCTGAGTATCTGTGAGTTCTTCACAGATCACTTTATCTCACAAGCCTCAAATTCATTATCTCTAAAAATGAGTGGTAAGTCTGGGGGGATAGCTCAGCAGCACAAGGGCTGCCTGGCAAGTGCAATATATAGATGTATTTGGCATTTGGTACAGGGTCTACTATGCAGCTCAGACTCACAGTGATTCTCCTGCTTTCACCCTCCGCAGTGCTGGGATTACAGACATATGCCACCACTCCCAGTCTTGGTAGCCAGCTCAGTGTACCTAGCAGTGGGGCTAGTACAGCATGTGGGACCAAACCCTAGTCCTGAGCTTGCCTAAGCAGGTGCTTAGTCTGCTGAGCTATCTAGCCAGATCTTTCCTTTCCTTTCACTCCCTTTCCCCTTCCTTTCGTTTCCAGACCAGGGAGGTAGCTCAGGGGCACAAGTGCCTGCCTGGCAAGTTCAAGGTCCTGAGTTTAATCCCCGGTTCTGGAAAAAAAAAAAATTCTCTTTCCTTTCCTTTCTTTTCTTTTTTTTTTTTTTTTTTTTTTTTT
>PVKN010033921.1:0-11932 GCA_004027915.1 Capromys pilorides
CTACCAGGCCCCAGGCATGACAGTGGTGTCCACAGCATCTGTCTAAGTCAATCGCCTTCCACAAGTCCCACCTCTGTGGGCACGGGGTTGTGAGGGACATCTAGACCCAAATCACAGTGAACTCCCGAGAGAAAGCTTCACCAACCCCACTGGGGAGCAGTCAAAATGAAAACTTTCCTGTATGGCTTACTGGGTGGAGAAACAAAGGAGGAGGTGTCACCTGGCTGAGTGTCACTAAGGTGCAGTGATAGTTTACAAGCTTCCAGAGGCATTGTGCTGTGTGCATGCATGCCTGAAAATATGACCTGCTTCTCCTTTTGGCCTTGAATGGGTTCTGAGAGCTGAACAACTCCCTGCAGAAGTGACATGGGCACAACCCTTATAATACCAATACTCATACTGATGTATGGTTCAGAAAGCTTTCTTCCTCATCTTCAACTCCAAAATTGTCCTTCCTGCTGACTGCCTGGAGTACACATGCAGGAACATTGGATTCTCCTCTGTAAGATTTTAATTGCAGGCAAAAACCACAAGGAACAATCCCTCATAATAAGCCCACTTCAAACGTGCACACTCAGATATGCCCACCAGGTTAGGGCCTGGGCTTGGGGAATACACAGATGTGGTCAGAACGTGTCTACATACCATGAATTTCTTTCTCTACTTGTACTGAGGACCCTGAGGAGGAGCCTTTCTGGCTTGATCTTAGTGAAGTTCAGCTATTGTCAAGTTGTTTTCTTTCGGTGTGTCTAACTTTTCCCTTCTTTCTACTTGGCACCCACTGCTCTGTGTTGGTCAGTAGATAATCGGAAGCAGAATGTGCTTACACACTGGAAACTTACAAATATGCAACCCATTTAGTGTGGAAACTTGCTAGAGGCAGAGCCCAGGCTTTCCCAGTGACGTGGCGGAGGATACACCCACGTAGAGCAGCTTTAGTCTAGAACTCAACCTGTAGAGTCTGTCTTCTTAGTCAGTGAGGATTAGCTATGCCTGGCAGACAGAGGCCCTGGCTGTCTTTAAAACCTGCAGACAAGGTGCTTTCAGGCTCCTCTGCTCCCTCTTTAAAGAACCTTGGTACTGGACGAGGTCATATTGTTGAAGAAGCAGAGGGTCATAAAGAACCTGCTGTGTGGCTCACATGGTCTCACATTGGTGGACCTAACATAGGGAGCTGGCTGTTCCTCACCTACACGTTTGGAGGATGAGAATCTGGAACATAGGTACTAATCTACATCAGAGGTCTTGCTGCTTGGCTAAAGGACCCTGCTGCCAGTGTCCTTTTCCTCATGGTCTTACTGTGCTACCTCTCAGTGAGCGCTTATTTGTCTCTTTAGTGAAATAAGTCTTATCACATAGTCTCTTCAGATTGAAAAAAACACTTAGGAAGTCATCTGATGTTTATTCCTCCATCTCCATTTAGGACCACAGTTTGCAGAGTGATCATCCTCTTCATGTCCCAGAGGTATTTGAATCTGATACTAATGTCATACTCCTGGAAAGAGTTATGAATTTGATTTCAAAATCACAGCAGTAATAAAGGATGGTGTGATTTTAAAAAGCCCAATGATTAATTAAGCATTTCTCCAAAGAAGACATACAATTGTCCAATAGCACATTGATGCTTACATCATTAACCAATAGGGAATGTAAATCAAAAGCACAAAAAATCCATTTGTACCCACTAGGATGGCTATAATGTCTTGGTTACTTTTCTCTTATTGCTGAAGCAAAATATCTGATGCCCAAAATTAAGGAAGGAAAGGTTTAGCTAGCTCCTAGTTTGTGATGGTTTCAGTCCATAATCTGCTGAATCCAAAACAGGGTGGCATGGCACCAGGGCAACAGTTGGAGGTAGCAGAAGACAGCAAAAGCAGCAGCAGAAAGGGGGAGAGCAAGCCTCTTTTCTTCCCTTATATTCCAAGCAGGCTGCCCACCCTTGGGTGGGTGTAGCACTCACACTACCTCTGTGCCCTCCTCTTGCCCAAGCTGAGAAGCTTACAAAGTAAGGACCCTGATTCCCTCCTGAGTCATTCAGTTAAACTCTTAAACTTCTAAAGTTGACACAACGAACAGCATCCTGGAGTGGTAAGAGCATGTACTCTACACACTGGGATGTAGAGCTGCTGAGTTGCTTAGTTAAGCTTCTGGACTTCTAAAGTTGCTGTAATGTACCAACCATAACATATGATTATTAAAAAGCTAGAGAATGTTGTGTTGATAAAGATGTGGAGGAATCAGAATGCCTATACATTGCTGGAAGTATTTTCAAATGAGATAATTAATTAGGAAAGTGGTTTGGGAAGTTTTCAAAATTTGAAATACTATTGTCATATAATCCAGTAATCCACTGCCACAACTACATAGAGAAAAAAATATACATACTGACACAAAGTATGTATATAGTTGTCCATATTCAAAAAGTAGAAACAAAATTCCACCAGTGAATAGATAGAATTTTAAAATAAGCTATACAACGGAATATCATCTGATAACAAAAAGCAGTGACATACAAATCTTGAAAATATTGTTCTATCTGACAGAATTATATCCTAAAAGATAACATATTATATGATTCCATTTATATGAAATTTACAGAGTAGGCAAATCCATAGGGACAGAAAGTAGATTTGTGGTTGCATGGGGCTGGATGGAATGAGAAAAGGAGAAGTGCTAGTCAATGGGATAGGATTGTTTTCTAAAATGATGAAAATGTCCTGGAATTACATACTGGTGACGGTTGTGCAACTGTGATATTTTTAAAACCACAGAATTGTGTACTTTAAGGTGAATTATATCATCTTGAGTTATATTTCAATTTAAAAAAATCACAGGCATAAAAACATATAACATGGGAAAAACAGGCAATTTAAAGGAACCAATAGACTCATCATAAAATATTTTACTGTTTCAAAAGTGTGAATAAATATATTCTCCAGTTAATTTTGTGCATTCTATAGTACTGATGTAAGAACTCTTGTACTGTGATTCTCTGAAACTATCGCTTACTCCCAGAGCAGTTTCTAACAGGACTTTTGTGTGACTCCTGTGCAACTTGACAGCCCCTCTGACAGGAAATGTGGAGCTTCCCACCCCAGAACTTTCATGAGTCCTTTTATTTCCACCTCTGCCTGACAGAAATCCAGGCAGGAAGCTTCCACTCCATCCCTCTCTTTCATCAGAGCTGTGAACTGCTGAAGGCATTAGCCCTGAAGAGTCTCCCAGCTGCAGATGGGGGATGAGATTGGTTCTCCTTGTATCCTCCAAACATGGGTGGGCAGAGGGAGTTGCCAAATGGGAGTCCAGGCCTCTGATTCCCCATAAAGTCACTCATGCTACTCTGTTGAGCAGCACAGAGTGCAGGGAACAATTCTGCAAGCAGCAAGGGAGCCCACCAATGGTGCCAAGGAGGTTTGGTGGCTTGGCCTCAAGAGCCGCTCATGGCCAGCCTCTTGACTGCCTTCACCTCCTTGGACACAGCCTTGCTAGAAGATGACCATTCTCTGCCCACTTGAATTTCACTGTCACGAAGGTTGTTAGAGTCCGTTCAGCTCAGCCTTTCACCTCTTACCTTCTCTTAGATCCAGGCCTTCACTACCTCCCACCCTCTAATGACTGTGACAGATGATCAGCCAGGTTTGATGTTAGTTGACCAGTCCTAAAATGTCTATAACCCAAGAGGTGATTGAAAACTATAGTGAATGTTTACTGTCCTTTTTAAAAAAAAATCGATTACATGAAATGACACATTTGCTTTGAATACAGTTTTAAAAGTTACATTTAAACAGAGCATATGTTTTCATCACATCTTGTATATTAAGCTGAGGTCTTCATTGGGATCCCTTAGGCCTTCTGAATGTACATATCCCATAACAAGAATCTGAAGTGCAAAATCCAGAACCACTTTCTCCCATAAGATTTTTTTTTCTTCAATTCTTTTGGTTCAGGGTCTAATGATGCAACTCAGACTCACAGTGATCCTCCTATCTAAACTGCCCCAGAGCTGGGATTGCAGGCCTGTGTTTTGGGGTGGCACAATGCACCTGGGGCTGGGGATTGAAACGAGGACCTTGCATTTGCAGGGCAGACTCTTAGATCTCTGGGCTATCTCCCCAGCCTGTCTTCAGTTCTTTCATGAGTGTCCTTTGCTTTTTGACTAAAGGGTCAGGGTGACATTTTTAAAAATTTCGACCCATGATGTCCACCTGTTTCTCACACTGTGCTGATAACCACTTGATTAAGAGGCTTGATGACATCAGGGTGAAGACAAAATATAGACACTGGTCCTGTTTCTAAATGTCTGTTTGGAAATCAGAGTCTACAGGAGGAATCTCAGTACTATGGGAAGTGGATACACAGAAAAATACTCTTCTCATCCAAGCCCAGGATCTGCCCACTCTAAGAAAATTGTTTCTTCTCTTGCCGTTCACAGGCCTTGAACCAGGAATGAAGTGGTAATGATTTAAGCTAACCTAGAAAGTTCAAGGCAGAGGTTGGGTAGAAGACAAGAAAGGTGAGAAATGATAAAGGTGTGTGGGGCAAGACAAGTTACCATACTGGGTAGCTTACAGAACCATCTGCTTATCTTTGACCGACTCTGTCCTTGAGATTTGTGTGACATGGCTCTTTCCAGTTCCTCTCTTTTGTTCTTTCTTGTTTACTTGTTTGGTTTTTGAACAGGTTCCTCTTGCTTACAATTGTTTTCTCATCATAAATAATACAAGGATAGAGTCATAATTATACAGATGGTCAACACAGTGTGGAAATTTGGGTTAGAAATATCTAATCCATTCTTTATAGCTATCTCCTACTGTCTTCCTAGACTGTCACTTAAAGAGAGGCAGAAGTGTTGCAGGCTTAAGATGTCCCAAGGTCATTAAGAGAGGGTGCACAAAGGATCTTGACATATTAGGATAAAGATGAGAAGGCTAATAGTATTTCTGAAGATCCCATATGTTTTGTGAAAATAAAGAGCAGTTGTTCTAGTTAAAACAAGAATTCACAGAAGCTGTCAAGATCACCGAGTGCCTGATTTCTTTCCTGCTGCATGCAGCTTCAGGCCTTGAAGGACTTCAAATGCGTGTAGACAATCAACGCCCCTACATGTGAGACATCCCTCAGCATCCTCTGGGCTTCCATTATGCATTCAGCAATGTGCTGGGTACATAAGAAATGCCCTACCCGTAGAAGCTTAAAGTTTCATTAGGGATATGAATAAAATCATTAGCTAACAATATAAGGCAGCCTGTAATTAATTTTCAAAGGTGTGGTGTGACTCCATTGTAAGAATGCAGTGAGCATAAAATTCAACTTGGTCTGGAATTTGGAGGAAGGCTGCCAGAGCACGTTGGGATTTGAGATGAAGTCTGAAAGTATGAGGAAGATTTTAGTCATCTCAAGTGACAGAAAGATAGGAAGAGAAAGGGAGCATTTTAGGATATACTGCAATTTACCCCCCAAAACAGTAGAATTAGCACATTTAGCATAAATAAATGAATTTAGTCATTTTGCCTATAGTCTTTCTTGCTTTTATATTTTGTTTCTCCTGATCCTGGGGATGGAACCTCAGGGTCTCTACCATTGTAGCTGTGCTCTTAGCCCTTTTTACCTTTAATTTTCATCCTCCACTTTTGCTCCAACAATCTTCCTCATCTTTGGTTCTGCTCTGGCCCTGCTTCCATGAAATTCCACCTAACCTTAGAGTTCTCTGACAACTTAACATAAATTTATAATTCTTCTATGTGCTATGTATGGTTTCTGTTATTTGGTATTGCCAAGGTTTATATCATTTCATTTACAACTTTTACCTTCCCACTTGAACAATAATGCCGTTAAGGACAAAGACAGATTCCAATATGTGTTACTATACACTCAGACTCCAGTGCAATACATCAGGCTTAAAGATTTAGGTAAGCACTTATTAAGTGGACCAGGCAGAATCTGGACTGCCCTCTGGCCCTAGCCTTCTGGCTGTTGCTGGGTCTTTGGTTCCTGTTCTCTATCCTAAGGCTGTGCTCAGAGTTGAAGCAGGTGTTTAGTCTGTGCAAGAAGAGTGGAAGACAAGGCCCAGCTCTGATCAGACCTTGCTTCTCTTGGTCTTGTTATATCAATCACCTCAGTTCTGCCCCCACTAGCAAGCACATCACAGGCCCAAGCCTTGGAGTCTCAAGTGGCAATTAGGTAAGGCCATGGAGATGTGCTCCCTACTTCTCTACCATCCACAGAGTCCTCTTCATGACATGCTCAGGGGATGATGATGCAGGCGCTGTCTGCAGACCCCAGTGCCCCATGGACCCCTTGGGGAATGCCTTACAGAGTTCCATCATGCCTGTGTGAATGGCCTTCTTATGTACTTCATACATTAAAATTTTTAAGTAAGAAGGGAGTCAGATGCTTCAAATACACTGTCATCCACCTATTGCATAAAATCATCTAAAATATGATGAACACTTATGTGCTGGTCTCCATTGTTTTTTTTTCTGGATTTGGGACTTAACTTATTTGGTTCTCCTGTGAGTATGCTTGTATAGCCCTAAGGCTATACAGATCCAGTCTCTGGGCATCCACCCACCTCAGGTGAGAGGGAGAGGTATTGCCAGCTCCCAAGGTACAGAGCTTGGGGGAAGCCATACCTCTTGGAGTTCACAATATACTGTCAGTATATGCTTGCTATTACCTGTCTGCCCTTGGGCAAGTTGTTTGCCCCAAGTCTCAGTTTCCTCATCAGTAATGTAAAAAATAATAATGTAAAGATGGGTGGTTGGAGGGATTAAATGAGGTCATCTATAATGAATATGTGTGCACAGCAGATGGGCAGAACAAGTGCCTGATAATGGAAGCTATTATGATTATTATCATTCAATGCATCCTGATGCAGCAGCCCTGCACAGGTGATTCTGACTTGAATAGGGCTTGGGTAGAACAAAGGGGAAGGGGTGGACCTAGAAAGGCGCAGGCTCCGTGGTTGGTTAAGAGGGGCACTCATAACATGAGAAAACTATTCTAGCCAGCTGTAGGTGTGTCCCACCCCAAGCCAGGTTGGAGATGAAATGACAAAGATGAGTCATGAACTGGAGATACATGTGAGACTTGTGTCCTGGAAAAACCCCGCTTTCCACTGTATCCAGCAGACTCTTCTCACAGGAAAGGATTTACCAGTCACACTTTTAAGTGTCCTCTTTATTTTTGGTCTTTGGACCCTGTGGAAGTGCTGGGACCACTCTGAGAGCTCTGCTTTATCCCCAGTATAGGAGCCAGTTATTACCAATGCTAGCTACACCTACTTGGACCTATTAGTAAGTGACTCAACACTGTTCCAGAAGCTTCTGCCACCTCAGGGGGTCCACCGTGTCAGGGATGGATTGGCTTGGAAAAATTATATATTCACTCCCAGAACATGGTTTGGGAGAGTGTGAAAACCTTTCCTAAACCACCTTGTCATTCATCCATGAGGAAAGCAGACATTCCACCACCCTAAAACCTTTCTTTAGCATATTGAAGGCCTGTAAAATTACACACACTAATGGGTGGGTGGAGGGCAATGATTTAGATCAAAATCAGTCTTTAGCTCTTTAATGTGAGATAGTTCTCTGGGATTTCAATTATGAGAGGAACTAAGAAAGAAAGAATCATGGGGTTAAACAAAAGCAGAAATAATGGGTGGAAGGACAAAGGCCTCTCGGTGCACAGTGGGGAGCCCAGAGCCACTGCACAACAAGAGTATGGTAGCTTCAGGCAGCCTGGAGAAACTGGCTGAAAGGAAGATGAGGAGAATAAGAACAGTGTTTGTGACCTCTTCACAATTCTGCGCAGATGCTAGGAATCATTCTTTTTGCCTTGTCTGGAAGTGAAAAGCCAAGCACAGAGGCATAAGGCAGGGTTTTATCAAAGAGAGAACACATGTAGCAGGATTAGGCCTCGTGGACATGAATAACTCAACTGGGCCCGCACTAGTGTTGCCTGTATCTGCTCTGGAGGGACTGATCCCACAGGCTGAGACATAACCTCACCGACAAAGCCAAAGTATGTCATGGAGCTTTTAATAACCCTGCCTGTCCCTGCCTCCCTCACAAAGGAGAACAGCTGGCATCACCCTCCCTGCTTCTCATTGTCACTTTCCCTTCTGTGTGATTGCAGGGCATTGTCTTCCCATGGGTGTCCCCATGCTGAGAAGCATGCTTCAGAGATGTGAGCAGTAATCATTTCGTAACTTGGATCATGCTATTGTTGCTGGGATTGTCTTTCTACGTGACGGTGACAAAAGGCAGATGGAAGATCCAGCCTAATTAGGGGCCCACCAACTGTTCACCTGCTGCACTACCAGTGCCACCCATGTTTCCCTGGGCCACCCAGGCCCTGCTTCAACTCCTGCCCTCCACCCAGGATGATCTCAATAGCATCTGTGAGAACTCAGCCCAGTGGTGTAGGCCGGAGCTGTACTGGGGACTTCTTTCAGTGCTTTTCTGCTCACTGATGGTCACCAAAGCAGTGTTCTGAGGACATTCATCTGGGAGCAAGCGTGAGGCAACTGCTAACTTCCAGGAACTCTGTCAGTCAGTTGACAGCAGGTTGACAGTTTGCAATGGGGACTATGGGAACATGTATGGTTTGGAGAGTATCAGAGGCTTTCAAACAGTGCACCACTACCTCTCTCCCAACCAGACGTCTTGCTTTTCCCCAGGGCCTCCCAAGACCTCCTCCTTCTTTCCTCTCCCACATTCCACTTTCCCAGGTTTTGGCCTTTCTTTGGTGCTTTCAACTAGCTCAGCGTGTAGCAAGAATTTATAAAGCATTTTATGCTGCTATATTCGAAGAGAGCAATGGCTACTGTTTGTCTGTGAGAGCTATACCTGAAGCAAAATCCTAAACCAAGGGAAAAGCTGTGATTCTCTTGGTGACATTCATTTTTTTTGTTTTTTTCTTTTGTGGAAGGCTCATCCCACTCTGGCAGGGAGCCTGGCAGAGCATGTGGTGGGGTGGGGGTGGTCCCTTCATGCTTGCCTAACCAGGTACTTTAGACCGTTGAGCTATCTTGCTGGCCCCGTGGTGGTGTTCTTAGTGCCTTAGCGTGAAAAGCTCCCTAAATTCCTGTTCCCTTGGAAGTGCCCTCTGTTTGGCAGGTCGGGGACAGAGTCATACTGTCATCCTGCTTGGAATCATGTCAGGGCACCTGGCCTGGAGGTGTGTCCATAAGTGAGCCTTACCCACACTGACACCATCTCTTGGCGTGTTTCCAGATATATGTGGTTCTCCATACTCACAGCATCAGAATTGCTTTGAATCTTCAGTTATTTCTTTGAGATGCGATGTTCTATATCATTGAATCGAGGTCCCCGAGAAGCAGAGTCATGCTATGGATGTAGGTCTACACTGTCACGTTAGTCCCTGAAACCCTTCAGCCAGGCATTCAGGTATATTTGTGTATCTGGCTGCAGAAGAGAAGCCACCAACCTCTATGAAGAGGCACGTGCTTCAGCAGGGCAATTTATTTGATTCAAATTCTTGAGCTATCTTAATTTTCTTTACTTTTTTTTTTAACCAACTCTAAACCTCTCTGAGGTTTTCTGACCTCATTTTAAATTCCATTTTAAAATCCAGACTTCAGCAAAGACCTGTCTAGAACCCTAACATGTGCCCACTGCTGCTATTTTCTTCCTCTTGCTGACAACACTCATCATAATTAGTAATTAGTGATTTATGAGCTTACATGTTTGAGTTATGCCTCTGTACAGAACTCTAAACTTTGCCTGTATTATTTAACAGTACATTCTCAGTGTCAAGCAAATAAAGACTGCTCAGTAGAAATGTGGTAAATAACCTTAAGGCCTTTCTCAAGGAACCAGAATTTGCTCTTCTTCCCCTATTTTGACTTAGATCTTGGTTCTCCACAGAGTGTATACCACCTTGGGCTTTCTCCTAGTGGAACCAGAAGAAGAGGAGGGGGAGTGAAGGGAAGCACAAGTTCCCCAAGCATGTGTGCCTCTGCCTGTGAAGTAATTCTGCTGAGGAATTCAGTTTCCAATCTTGACTCAAGGATCAAAAAGCCCTCTGCCTCTTGCTCACATGCTTACACTTTCGCTAACTTAGACTATAAAATCAATGAGGCCATGACCAGCATGACGCTGAGAAGGAATAGTCTCCATCATGAATTGGCTGGTTGTACTATGCTCCAGGGAAGGAACCGTAAATCCCCTGTACCCCATCTGCCTTGCTGGCCAAATAAGGGCTAAGTCAAGTCTTTGCTGAGTCAGCAAAGGTCAGTGATCACCCTCCTCAGCTCCCAAGCATAATTGTCTTTGTGGTCCCAATTGTAAGTCCATTTTCAGGCGCTGAGCTCTTGGCTGGGAAACTCTTTGATAAGAAAAGGTGCTGTGAAGAGCTGACCTCTACAGAGAGAGGTGACATTGTTGACTGCTGTGAGCAGTGCTCATGCAAGGAGATACTTTCTCAGCCACTGGGAAAGGCTCCTGATCCCTGTCTGATAAATCTTCCTAAGAATCTTGGGTCTGTAGGGCCAGTACTGGATATAGATACTATGAAGTTCTCTTAGCATTTATGGTATTTTCTTAAATCCCAATGCCACTATCAACAGTGCAATTGTGATGTCTAACTATCCCTCTTCTTAATTTCACCCTCCCTATTAATGGAGACTCAAATCCCTGACATCAGACCCTGATGTCATCTTTTGTCCCGAAGCCATGCCTGGAGATAATACTTCCCAAGCATCATCACTAACCTGCTAGGAATTTTTCAGAGTGGTATGCTATCTGGACCGGAGGGTCTTCAAGTGTAGCTCCTAAGCTAGCAGCACAGCATCGTCTGAGAGCTTGGCAGGCCTGCAAGTTCTCAGGCCTCACTGCAGTACATAACCCAATCCTAGAAAAGAATAGGTCTCCTGGATTGACACCTAGAGCACCAGTGCATAGGTCAGTGTTTGCCTTTCTTGGTCTCTGGTCTTTCTAGCTGAAATATAAATCTTTTCCTCTCCATGCCCATCTTGCCTCCTAATCTTTCACCATATCCCAAAGCAGAGCTGTCTTGGAGAAAAAAAAAAAAAAAATCTCTAGGGGCTGAGTGTAAAAGTACGGTCTCTCTTCCGGGAGCTCTGACAGGTGACTCCCAAATGCAATTGTTACCCAGATTCCCTGCATGCCTGAGAACAGATGGACAGTCTGTAGAGAACTCTCTCCTGGAATTTTGGGAAAACCTATTCACAGCAGTGGAGGAGGGGTCTGCAACATGCCTCTGAACAGGTCGGCCGTTAATGCTTGAGGCCTGCCAACCTCCACTGCCCTTAAAAAGGAAAGAACTCGTAGTGTTTTGGGGCTGTCCATTATCACTTGTGAAGGAAAAAAAAAAAAAAAAAGCCAAGCTCTAAACCTCTCTGCAGCCTCTGAGGCCTGTGCCCTCCCAGCCCAGGACAATTGCCAGCTTTAAATTTCATCTATCATTTGAGACCATATGTGGAAAATCTGATCACTGACATTTTTATTTTTATCTCACAGACTGAAAAGCCTTGTCTCTCTTCCAAACTGTCTTATTAAAAGGCTAGAGTTGACTCCAAGAGCTACAGTCAGAATGGTGACAAGTGAGAGGAAAGGAGGGAGGGAGGGAGGAGAAAGGGAGGGAGGACAGCGCTGGTGCCAGTCCCAGCCTGCCTCTGGCTCTCCTAGAGGGTGTCCGCATCTCCCGTGAAGATGCCACCACTTCTTCTCCCAAGACCTTCCAAACCCTCTGACTTACACAATCTGTGTGTCCTGCTACCCTGCGCACAATTCTGGGCATCAGCTTTTATCAATAGAGTTTGAAACAGCAAGTTGCTGGAAGATCATTTGTTTCTTCTGCTTCCAAAATAATTATATTTTTCTGCCATTGGCATTATATTTTTGGCATTGGGTGCCCTAACTATTTTCCTTCACCAGATTTGTAAGTT
>PVKN010033922.1:0-11934 GCA_004027915.1 Capromys pilorides
ACTGTTAACATGTTTCCCGGAAAATAAAAATAAAAGATAAGGATCCAGAGGCACTAAATTCATCTCTTAAGAAATCTTAACAACAGCTTTATTTATTCCGTCCATTAGAGATTGAATGCTCCAGTTGGCAAAGCCGAGTTTTTCATATCCATTGCCCATTATGCAGTATACTTGAAGTGCCATCCACCATTGTAGAATTCCCGTTTATCTGTATAAAGTACTAAAATAAATACTTTAATATTTATATTTTAAGTTCACTTTTCAAAGGGCAATTTTCTTAGGTGAGTATGTTGTACCTTTTCAGTCCTTTTAAAGCAGTAGTTATGAACGTGTATCTTTGTTTTCAGAATCACAAGTTTATAGTTTTGTGAACACATAGCTATCTTGCTGTATAGACCAAAATGATGTCTAGTATGTTCCCTCTGTAGCTCACTGTTTGCAACCTCATTTAACAATATGCTTTGTACTAGTAGAAACAAACATTTGTATAGGAATGAGAATTTTGTGAGCGTTAATGACCCTTGCTTTACCTTATTTCTTTCTCTATTCAACACCTCACTCAATGTGTAGTATTCTGTATTCAGTGAATGCTTTTTATTTTTTTTTGATCTTAATGTTTTCTTTAAATTATTAACAAATTTGGCATGGAAAGATAGTAACTGCTCTGAAATGAGATTAAATACTGTTCTATTAAAACTATATGAATTATTATTTAGGCAATGAAATATAATTTTCAAATACAAAGCCTAAGTTTCATCATTTACAGTCCTTACTCTTTGCAGGCTTTCAAAGTACTTCCTCAAATCCAGAATATTGATATTTTTAAAAAAGCAACATCACAATAAGTCAACCAACATTAGTAATAAACGTTAACATCAACTCTTTTACTGATCTGGTAAAAATAACTGAAATTTTTTGCATACTTTCATGCTTATCAAGATTATTACAGTGAGACAATAACAATAAATATTTATTCATAGATTGAAAGCAAAATTTTCTACTTGGAAAGTGAAGGGATAAAATTTTCTGTGGTGCTTACTTTAATCTGTTCTGCAGAAGAAACCCATTTGGCAGTTTTAGTTCTGAACTATTTGCAGATAGTTTTAATTTTGTTCAGCACATATAGATTGCTGTTACTAATGTATTTAAGGATTAATCCAACATTTTAAAGGAGAAATATTAGACATAATTTTAAGAACTCTCTCCCTCCCTCCCTTCTTCCCCCCCCCCCCCCCCCCCCCCCCCCCCCCCCCCCCCCATCAGGGTCTCATACAGTAGTTCAGGATCACCTTGCACTTTGTAGCTCAGGCTGGCCTCAAACTCATGTTGATGCTCTGCTTCAACCTTCCAAGTGCTGAGAGCATAGGGCTGTGCCACCACATTTAGCAAGAGGTCGTTTCAATATGAGCTTTAGGTTCAGTGGTATATAGGTGAGGCAGCAATAATTTCAGAGTAAAGCAATTTGATAGTTCACTTAGACTCATAAATGTTAGCATTCATCATATCCTGGAGCCATGGGGCAAAAGTTCTTCTAGAAGTGTACTCTGAGTCTTTATTGGGAGTCTTTATTTGAAACCATTACCTGTGAGGTGTGAGAGATTCAGAATCTGGAAGCAAAGGGAGTAGAACTATGAGGTAGTCATATTTGCACTGAAATTAAACTTGACAGTGTTCTGCCTGAAGTCAAGGGAGCCAACTATTTAACCTCTGAAGTAACCAGTTGTTGCCTGGGGATGTCCAACTGTTTCCTCTGAGTGTCTGCTCTTTGGCCCACATCAATTCATGAAAAGAATTTTAGGTGAGGGTTATCAACTACCACCACTCTAAACAGCTGGCGTAGTGAGTGCTTTAACCCCAGAGGTTTTACAAAGCCCACCATAGTATCCACTACACCCAGATTTGTGTAAAAAGGGGACAGAGCATATGTAGTCTCATATTATCCACTTTCCTACAATCTTGCAATATATCTTTTCAAACAGGTGGGAGGAAATGTGAACAAATATTTTTTCCCACTTTCCAAAATTATGTAACTCTTTGTCACGTACATTTTTATCTCCTTCAAAAATTCATTCTAGTTGCTATAGTAAAAGAGAAAGCTTGGGTAGAGAAGCGTATTAAACATATCTAGCAATTAAATCATATTTTTATCTGTCGTATTTCACATGGTACTAGATAAAGTTAAGCTTGAGCGATTCCTAAACTTCTTTGGATGTTCTGAGCCAGAGCAGGACTTAAAATAATTTCACAATACATTCCTGCTCAATTGCATGCTTATAGTTATAAGAATGGAATGTTTCTGTAAACGTAGCATAAACAGCTACAGATTTTATCAGCTTTATTTTTCCTCCATATGATGTCATCTTAGTCCTTTCCTGTTTTGGTGGTTCATAAGATCAAATAAGATATTGGTTGTATATTAATCTGTAGTATGCATGCAATATAAAAATTAGTTTAAAATTATTTATTAAAACTCACTTTTATCTGAGGATATATTAAAACCACACCATTGACTATATAAAATCTGTTTTACTTCTTAATTTTCCAAAGAAGTACAAACCAAACTATTTATTTTGCTTCTTAAGTTTTCATGAAAGAGAAACTTTCTGTAATACTAACTTCATGGCAGGTCTTGCACTGAAGTTTTATGGATGCTCTCTCTTAGAAAAGGTTATGTGCCCCACTCAGCGCACTACTGGATGAACAGTAAAATAAGTTTATGGTGTGATCTGGGGAACATAGGCCTGCTGTATTTTGCTTTTATCTGTTTGTTTTCACATCTGTCTTCTACTTCCTGCTTTGTGCTTCTTCAAAACTGTTTACGTGATTTGAACTTCACCTGTTGGCCTTGCTGTTACGGAGGGGTGTTGAAGTGGGGAGGGGGAGAGTTAAAACAGTGAGAAAAATACTACATTTTGTTAATTTGACTCCAACTGATTTTATACCTGGGAGCAGGAGACTTGATGGCTCTTGCGAATAGTTAATTAAATCCTGTGCTGATGGCTTCTGCTGTAGGCATTAAGTCATCCACCTTGTTAGTAGATTCTCTGTCTAGCAGGGTTAGGCCCATCCCTGTGGAATCATTTCTGAATGTTTACTTTGTGCTCCAGGTAAGTGAGTGAGGGCAGGATGACAGACCCCGTGCAGTTGACCAGAGAGCTGCTCCTGAGTCTTGTAAAGATAATGTGTATAGGGCTTCACATGCAAACATACGTTTACCTTCTCCTTTTAGCCTCCTAGAATTCTTTTCTGTGATAAAGGAACAAAATCTCACTGCATTTTGTCTTCCTCGTTTGACCTTCTTTGATTCTCACCAGCAAGATTTTATAGTCTGTTGCTTGCCTCTCAGATTTGAAGAGTGCTGGAATGTTTTAACAGTTTTTTAGGATTCAAACAGCCTCGAATTAACAGCAAATTCATGTTTTAGAATGTTATCAAAATATGGGAAACAGAACACTGGAGCTAAGTTTCCATCCTTCCAGCTTCTACATATACCAGAGTCCCAACATGGGCCAGGGCTGTGTGTGTCCTTGCAAACTGTGTGCCTTCGAAGGGCATATCTTTGTCATTTTCGCATTCCCACAACCTGCTCACCTATTCTTATCTAAGTCCAACCTACTCATGGCTGAGGCGGTGGGAGGCAGTCACTGAACACTCAAAGATGTAGGGCTGCAAAACAGCTATGGATGTTTTGCTTGTAGCACTAGGTTTGCATGTTTTTAATTCTCTGGTTTCCACAGCCATCAGGTACAGCTGCCTATGTTTGTGGTTAAGATTCTTTTCTGTGCCAGATTCATGTCATCTTACTGCCAGAGTTTTGGACTGGTGGAAAACAACAGTTCTGATAAACAACCACGTAGATGTGAAACATGTTTGGAGCAAATTAGTCTTCAGAAGGAAAAGCAAGCAGGGGAGGGGATTTCTATTTTGAATCCAGACATTTTGGTTCCAGATTTTGGTTGCTGACCCAATCCAGCACTTTAGGCAAGGAGGAAAAAAAAAGTTACAAAGTTTGACTGTACTTATGTAACTAGATAGTTATAATCCAAGGGGCAGAATCAGCTCCAGTATCTCCTGCCTGCTAATGGCAAATGTGCTGATTAGCCAATTCTCAGTTAAGGAAGTAGACTCCATGTAATGTTTTTTCCAGTGACCTATTAAACTGGCC
The DNA here is from genome assembly GCA_004027915.1 of Capromys pilorides. NCBI lineage: Eukaryota > Metazoa > Chordata > Mammalia > Rodentia > Capromyidae > Capromys > Capromys pilorides. Next base: position 4,166 of record PVKN010033922.1, read on the forward strand.
TTTTGGTCTCAATAGAGATTGTGATATTTTTTTTCCGTGCCTGGTGTCCCTAATTGCCCCCTTTACTGTCCTCTCTCCAGGTGGTACATGCCAGAGTCCTGCTCTCCCAGCCCTGGTCCGTCCACCAGCCCCTCCTTTGCAACCATCGCTGGATATTAAACCATTTCTTCCCTTTCCTCTGGACACTGCAGCTGCAGTCAACCTTTTCCCTAATTTTAATGCGGTAAGTACCACAGCCCAATTTCTGTGACTGATAGGCACTAGAAAGCCTTAAGGGTCAGGGATGTTGTAGTCACTGCTTTTGTTTATCTTATACTGCTAATTTTATGGTTTATCTGAAAGCTATGGTGAATTTAATTGACCATCTGGTTATATAAAGTCCCCAGAGCAAGGTTTCTTAAGAGCAAAGTATATAAAGGTTTGATCTTACTGGTTTGATTATGAATTCATGATGCCCCTTGAGTGACTCCTGGAAAACACCACCAACTCCACCAACTCTCTATGTTTGTTTTTTTTTAAATAATATAATCATAGTATAACATGTTAGAAGGAACATTAAAATTACAAGTACATATCTGGAAAGTTAAATGTCTTCCTTTATTTCTGTATTTTACTTTAGATTTCAAACCTACTGTTTCTTTTCTAAGTTACTAAAGAGGACCCTGACAGTGACAATAATGATCAATTCTATCTATCACTATAGATACCACTATAAATAAAATGTACAATCTATCACAGTACATCTTTCTTCTTTAATTTCAAACAACTCTGGGCACTGGTAAGACAAATTGTAAATGCTATTTTCCTTTCTGTCCAGTCTTACTTGTGTCAAGACTTTCCTAAAGTACTTTGTTTCTTTGGACTTCTTCAGCAACCTTCCCAGAACACAGTTATTACCTGGCTTCTGTTTTCACCTTTAAGATACCTTTGTAACTTGGCTGATTCCTCATGTTCACCATAATTCTTTTTTATAATTTGTATTCATTTCAATGAAAAAAAATATAAAATGACAATGAAATAATTTCAAACCAGGTTAGTAGGACATTTACAATAATTAATACATTGTATATGGTTGTCTTCATAGTAGTTATTCAGAGAACAAGCATAATTCTTTTAATAAACTGAGTGTACTCTGAAGATGGAAATTAAATTAATGTTGTAAGGTCAAAAACTTGTAAGTGACCTTTTCAAACATCTCATTTAGTTTTCAGCAGTTATTTTAATGCAGATCTGAACTTACCTATGATGGAATATGTCAAACCAATCAAAGCAGAGAGGATTAAGAAAAGAGGTCGCTGCATTCCCAGTAATCTAAGTGATACTGGTTTTTTTTCCTGCAACGTTCTGTCCCATAATGAAGAAAAAGATCTATCCACAAGGAAATCATTCTTCAGAAGATCGAAGCAGATCTTTTCCTTCATAGTACTGTACCATAGTGACTTGAGACATGCATGCAGTACAACAGTACAGTGATGTACTTGGTGCTATGCTATTTGCTGCAAGCAAAAATAAAACAATCATTTTGCTTTGTGAGAGATGAGGAATTTTTCTAGGCACTTACTTTAGATTAAATAGGGCCAAAAAGAACAACATCAAGACAACATTTACAAAATGCAGCTTTCTAATCCTAGATGTTTCAATAAGAGTAAAGAAAAACTTGCTCAGCATCAGATTCTCTTATCATCATATATGATGACACTTACGTCCCCTGGGTGCTTTTTCCTGAGCTCCGTTTCTGTTATTCAGTCCAATGCCTACCTAGTGCAGCTCTGCTGTCACATACCTTGGGGATAACCCATCAGGGTACTCTACCTGGTGCTGGGTATCCTTTCACTTAGGTCATGTGTCAACTTTAGAACACTAAGGTGAGCATCTTGGAAGATTAAGAAAAAGGCTGAGTTTCAAATTTTCTAGTTGCCCTTTGGAAAAAAAAAATGAAGAGCATGATTGTCAGTTTTATTGACAATGACTATTATTTGTCATGAGAAAGAGATGAGTGATATGTTGAGATGGATGACACTGAGGAAATCTCTTCCCCTCTAATTAAAAGGAGTAGACCTGATAATCTCATCCTTTAGTTGTTGTTAAGATTTGGAATTTGAGGGGTGTGTGTGTGTGTGTGTGTGTGTGTGTGTGTGTGTGTGTGTATGGGCATGTGCAGACAAAAGCAGCAATGTATGTTGATGAAACTGGACTCTGTAGTAAGAACCGCCTCTTCTAATCAGTATGATCTCGTGCAGATCACGTTTTCCATGTACCTTAATAATTTCATCCGTAAAGTGGAGCTAATGATAAACTTTACAGATATGAGAGAATGGTTACTTGACCACATCATATCAAATGGGTTGGCATAAAGCAAGTATCTGTGTAACAGGTATCATTGTCCTAAGTAGCTTATTAGCCCTTCTGAATTTCAGTGTGGCAGTTCATGGATTGCAAAGGTCTGACTAGATTCTTCTTCTTGCCTATAGTTTGACTTGTGTTACTATTTCTTTTACTAATATATGAGGCTTTCTCCTCTTACACCTGTCATTTTCTCTATTGTTAATTCCTCCAAGTAGTGGTCAGACAATAGCCAGCTGAAGATTGAGCTTCTCCTTGCTTCCATCTCAGGTCATTGGAAAGCCCATTATCCTGTGGCTTTGGCCTAAAAATTAGGAAATTCTGCAGTTTAATTATGAAGTGCTGACCAAAGAGGCATGCAGTGACAGTTTCACGACCAGTGTAGTAATGCTTTGAGGTGGGGCTTAGAGAGGTGATTGGATTGGATTATATAGGTGCAAACTATATAAATACATTAGTCCATTGATAAATTCATAGTGGAATGGGTTGTTGAGAGGGAGGGCCCAGCTGGAAAAAAGAACAGGTTGTTGGGAGTATGTGTTTCCAAGGTATATCATGTCTCCATTGTTCCACTCTGATTCTTTCCTTGCTTCTGTGCTTCCTGGGTGCCATAAGATGATTGTGTCATACCTTACACCATGAGATTCTGAGGTTCAAAGCTATGTAATTGGCCAATCATGGGTCTGTAAGAATAATAAAGGATCTATGGATTGAAACCTCTGAAACCATGAGCCAAGTAAATCCTTCCTCTTTTAAGTTGTTATTTCCAGGTGTTTGATCACAGTGACATAAAGCTGTAACAGAGCACCTCTTTAAGCAACAACATGAGTTCTTGATTTTATAGCAGATGTGAAACTCAAACCACAAGCTTAGAGCATATGAAATGTAATATTTTATTGCTGTGGATTGATTTCTGGTGTAAGAAGCTCATTCCACTTCTTGCCACTCATACCACTCTGGTAGGAAAGCCGGTCCAATTTTGCTTCACAATGTGTTAAAGCTCTGGATTCTAACAGGCCATCTGTCTAGCTTTTGGTTGGAAGCTTCTCGAGTCATCATATTATTTGTTTACATCAGCATTCACACAAAGCTCCGTGCCATGGTTAGCATGCTCCTTTGTGCATTCAGCTTTTTCTTTGTCATGCTTAGGATACACAGGCTCAAAAGGCTGTCAGCGCTCCTTCCTGCTTAGATCTGTCACTCAGCTCTTATTTCTTAGCAAAGAAGTGATGAGCCACTCTTCCAGCAAACTACTTTCACCCATCTAATACTTTTGAAATAAAGTCCATGAGGATCAGAGACTATAACCATCTATTTGGAATAGAGTGTGGCAGAAGGGTGAAGGCAAATATCAAATGCATGCTCTTGCAGGATTACATATGTAAAATCATAAGCAGATTTCTCTGATAATTGTCCCACAAGAGTATAAACAATTAAGTTTGAGTCTCGGTCTGTAAAAATAATAAAGGATCTATGAAAATAAGTGTAGTCAGGAGAGAAAGAAAACATAAAGAATCAGAACTGTGGTATAGATAGAAAAGAAGATATTCAACAAATTCAGTAGGATCTTTTATTCTCCAGAAAAAAGTTGAGAACATCACAATAAAGTCTGCTACATACCCCAGGAAAAATGGTAGATGGAAGTCCAGGCGCTTTCACAGAAAAGAAAGATCCTTTTCAACTCTGTCTTAGTTGCTTTTCTCTTTGCTGACACAAAATACCCAATACCCAAAATTAAAGTAGTGTACAGTTTATAGAGGATTTAGTTCATAGGTGGCTGTTTCCAAGGCAGGGCAGCATGACAGAGAAGCACCACAGAAGAGAAACAAAGGCAGCAAAAGGCAGCAAAGCAGCAAAGGTGCAAGCAGAGGGGACCACAGCAACTCTCTCTCTCTCTCTGCTGCTTAGGCCTTATCTGATCTGTCCGCTGTTAGAGCGAGCAGAACTCACACCCAGGGAGCGCCTTCCTATTAGCCACTCGCAGAACTATCCAAACCAATCCCGTACCCTTGACCCCAGAGACACACACTTAATCCAGCATGGCACTTTCTAGTTCCAGCCACTCCTCCAAAGCCCTGCCCCTGGGACTGGCAAGACTGGCAAGATAGCTTAGCTGTCCAAAGTGCGCAAGGACCACAGTTCTGTCCAGAGCACCACATTTTACACTGTCCCCGCCCCCAGAGTGGGCTGGGCTAGACACACACACACTCACACACACATCCCTGTCTATGATCAAATGAGATTTTTAGGGGACATGTCGTCACAGCAATAATGAACTCCCATTGTACCCTTCAATCTCGTAAGTGAAACTGGAGTCTTGGTTCTTTAAGAATGTAGAATTCCAAGGATCCCATCTGAGCCTCCATTTATTGAACAGAAATAAACCTGGACTGGGGCCAGGGATATAGCTCAGTGGCATAAATTCCTTGCCTAGCAAGTGCAAGATCTGAATTTGTTCCCCGGTATTGCAAGGAAGAAATAAATTTGAAAGAGGATAGATAATATGTAGAAAGTAATTGGTGAGATGTCATGTGAGATTTTTCAGTTCAGTCAATTGCTATTTATTAAGTACTGGCTATTTTCCAGAAATAACAATATCAAGGACTATGTTATAACCATTGCTGTGATAATAATTCAGCCAGGGAGATAGCCTGGTGTCTAAGCACCTGTTTAGCAAGCTCAGGAGCTAGAATTTGATCCCCAGTACAGTATGCCTTGAAGACGCTGTACCGGCTGCTGAGGGGATGGTGGCACACACCTGTAATCACAGCACTGGGGAGCCTGAGACAGGAGGATCACTGTGAGTCTGAGCTGCATAACGAGACCTTGTACCAAATAAATAGATGTCAATTCAGTTGGACAAATAAGGAAAGATTTGCAAATATGAAAGCTCTGATAGAGAAAGATGCACAGGACAAGACGTCCACGCGGTGATAGGGAAGTATGACTGTGTTTTTTTTTAGTGAGAGTTTGTGAGAATGATGGAGCCTATGCTTGCCATTCAGACAGGAAATAATTTGATTTAAGAACTGAGGTTTATATAAATCCTTTGAGGGTGTTGGAGAAATGAAATCAGAAAAGACTACTGCTGGTTTCCATTTTGTGCTTGCTGGAGTTAAAGAGTTGCAGAAACGCAGACCATCCAAGCACACTCAGTTACTTCTACCTAGGACCCATGCAGTGTGTCTCTTCAGTGAAGTCTCATAAATCTGCAGTGACAGGACAGTGTGAACTTTGGTCTCCAGTCCCTATGACATTGGTTAGAGTGGGCAGCATTGAGTAGTCAATGGAAGACTTTAACCAGTGACAGAATACAAAAACCACATATGTAGACTCAGGAAAGCTTGAATGTGTCTGTAACCACAGACAGAATGGCCAGCGTCCTATACTATAAATTTAGCAAAGTTAAGCATCTCTTTGCCTGTTAGCAAGAGGTGCAGGTATGTTTTTACATACTAGTGGTGGATGCTAAGAACAGACTTGGGCTAGACTTTGGAATGTTTAGAATGGGGAAAAATCTTTAAAAATGAAGACTAATAAGTTGCCATAGAGAGAAAAGAGGAGAAGCAAAGTGAATAAAAGATAGTTTTGATTTATACAGCTCTAGATAATATTTCTTAACATTAAAAATGTAGTATGGGGGGCAGCCAGATAGTTTAGTGGACTAAAGGTCCTGCTTCGGTAGAGCTCAGGGGCCAGGTTTAGATCCCCAGGGTGCTGTGCTGGCCTGATCCCCGGGGGTGCTGAGGTAGCAAATGAGACTGGGCATAGTGGTGCATGCCTGTAATCCCAGAACTTGGGAGGCTGAAAACAGGAGAATCACTATAAGTCTGATCTGCATAATGAGACCCTGTAGACCCTGTACTAAATTAAAAAAAAAAAAAATGTAGTATGGACAGGTTGATTCTGCTGCTCCTTTGTATAATGTGATTTCCCTGTGGTCGTGGAAAGAAAGCAAATGCAACAAGATGAGAAAAGTTAGAATTTGAAAACATGGGGAAAGAGTGGGTGGCGGAAAAGACAAGGGAGAGGGATGGGGTAGAGAAAGATCAAGACCTAGCGTCTACCTCCACTCTAGTTCTTGCTGTCTTCCTTCTTCTCAAAAGTACTAAATTTTGGAAATTTGAGTGTAGTGCTAGTTACAGTTCTGCCCTACTGTTTTAGAAGTTTTTTTCAGTTAAGGAGCAGGAAAGTGGAGTGTCTGGTTTTTTTTTTTTTTTTTTTTTTAATGGTAGTGTTTCTTAAAATCACAGAAAAATCATTCTAAAATGCAGGATTTTAATCAGAGGTTCCTAGGCATGGCTTGAGATTCTCAAGCTATGTAGGAGAGATGGAAAACCAAGAGAAAGGTTAAAAACTTAAGCAATATTTAGGAGAATGTTTTCTCATTCATTCAATAAATATTTACTGAGGACCTACTATGTGCTAGGTATTTATTAGTGTCAGTAATTCCTACAGCTGTAGAAATTACTGCATAGTGTTTATGTTATAGGAGTTTGGAACAGAATACAGGTAACTGAGGTATCTGTAGATGCAGATGTATCTCAATTATGATATATCTATAGTTGTATTTTAGCTGTAATAAGTAATCTGAGTCTCGCATTCAAGTAAGATTGTTCAAGACTTAATTTACAGCTACTGTTTATTGAATGCTTACTATATGCCAGCAATCCAGGATTCTAACTTGCATTTCAGTTAATTAAAGGCTACCATCTTTCTATGCAACTCTTAAAAGTTTTTATATATGTTGTAATCTTAAATGTATTACTGAGAAAAGTACATCCATGAATATTGTACCCATGTGTTTATTAGGTGCTTTATTTACAAATATTGTGGTTCTACTGAATAAATTGCAGTATTTGAAATGTGCCTACTAAAATAATTGAGAATGTGTAGTAAACATGTCCATAGTAAATATAATGAAGAGTATGAAGAAGAAAAATAACTGATATCGCACAGATTTAATTACTTAGCATTTATTTGGCCCTGACTAAAGTAAATAAAAGAACTATAATGACAATAATAATAGTAAAAAAGAGCAAGAGGAGAGAAAGGATTGGGAATGGTAGTTTCTATGAAGTTGATTCAATCACTCTTTAAATTCTTTTCTTTTAGCAACTGATAAACATCTAGATGTTAAAATCTGCCAGATTAGATTGGAAGCCTTAGCAGGAAAAAAGCGTGTTTATGCTGTTTTCATGAATTGGTTAAAAAAAGTCCATAGGTTAACTAAATCATTCTCTAAAGAATTATGCTTAAATGTTCAAATGAAGTCTTTTTAAAGTTATTGCTAGTTGAATTCAATGAGAGATTATCTAGAGGTTCCCAAAGAAAGCTTTCAAGATAAAATGTTATCAGTTCCATATCTGTTGGTTAGTGTAACCATGTAATACAGCAACTAATATGTAGCAAACTCAACACACATT
>PVKN010033923.1:0-11935 GCA_004027915.1 Capromys pilorides
CCTGGCTTTGTTCTTCTCAGCGTCTGTCTCCCACGTGCACACCAGATACAGCTGCAGTGAGACCCTCAACTCCATCAAGCACTAAAGCTCAGGCCTTCCCTCAAGGGCCGCTAGCTCACAGGCAGTTGTGTGGAGGCTTGGAGACTTCCAAGCACCGAGTCAGGCCTGGTTTCGGTTCCCTCAATAACTGGGTCCTCCGTGACTCGGCACTGCCACACCCGTGAAGGAGCACCCCATCCTACCGAGAGGGAGCACTCTAGGAGCACAGCTCTATGGCGACAGGAGTGACACCACAGGGCAGTCACAGCGGGCATGCGTTGCTGTGCCGGGGCTGGCTGACCTGGAGATGGTTCACACCTGCGGAGCTAACAAGGGGCGCGAGCCGCAAGCAAGTTGTGAGGAGGAAGGGCTTCTCCTGACGTCAGCCTGCCAGGGGTACAAATAAATGCGCTGCCTTTGTTGAGCGGTTCCTTTCGCCACGGAAAGAGACAGTGAGGTGGAGGAGCGAGAGGGAAGCAGGAGAAGAAGGGAGAGAAGTAGGGGGATGGGGGGAGGGGCTAGGAGAAGAGGGGAGGAGGGAGGGGGGAGGTCGAGGGGTCCACCTGGTCTCAGCCTTCTGTGTCCTACCTTTTTTTTTTAAATGTATTTAGTACAGGGTCTACGAGGTGTGAATACACACATTGGACTTGTAGTGATCCTCCTGTTTTCAGCCTCCCAAGAGCTGGGATTTCAGGTGGGCACCACCACGTCCAGGCTCAGTGGCTGGCTCCGTGCACCCCAGGGACAGGGTTGGCCTGGGGATTGAACCTCTGACCCTGCATCTGCCTGAGCAGGCTCTTTCGTCCACTGAGCTCTCTGCCCAGCCCCCATGTTCTGTCTCGAGCTCTTCGGCTTCTTGCCACCCCTCTCGGTCTTCACCCCGGAACGGGAGAGCCTCGTTAGCTGCCGCGTTGCTCAACGCTTCCCTAGCACTATTTTCTTTAGCTGCTGACAACCGCAGCACCCTGGGGGGTAAATATTACTGTATTTCTCTCCCTAATTGTGGAAGTCATGGCGGCTTTGTCAATGGGGCTGTAACATTCATCTTTCACAGCTGGGAGAGAAATACACAGGAGAAAGCGAAATTCAGTGCACTCCACCACCTGACTGCGGGCCTCCCGGGAGGACCACAGGGAGGACGACAGCGACCCAAGGCTCGCTGCACACACCGGCTCCTCTCCTGTGCAGGCTCCCGGCGGGCGAAGTTCTCAGACAAAATCCAGGGGGGTGAGGGCCAGAGCAGGGGAATGGGCAGCTGTTTCCCCAGGAGGAGCCAGGTAGGTGCTCCCCGCCACAGTCTTCACGCACCCCTCGAGCCTTGCCCATACTCGTGGCCACTTCCCATGCTTCCAGCGCGTCGGTCCGCCTATGTCACCCACTCTCTCCAACACCCAGCTGACTCGCGTGGCACAGGTGAGGACTGAGTGCGGGAGGCCCTCTGGAGCAGCCGCATTCACGCTGCGCCTCGGCCACCTGATCCTGGGCATTCTCACTGAAGTTCATTTTGACGAAATGAACACCCTGTCCGTTCATTATAGTCATATAGATGAGAAAAGTGTGTCGAGAGTGGGCAGGGAGAGCCCTTGTTGTGACAATGTGAGTTGGCCTACGGGATGTGGCATTAAGTAAGGGCAGCCCGGCCAAGCAGGGACAGGCAGCAGACCTCGTTCTTATGTGCAACCTAGGAACAGTTGTGCTCAGGGACACAACGGCCACCATCAGGGCTGGCAAGGTCGCGTGGGGCTGGCGGGAAATTGGCCAGAGGATACGAAGGTTCGGTGTGACAGGAGGAGCGTGTTCAGATCTGTGTACAACTCTGTGACCATAGCCAGCGACACAGTGTTCTTCAGGAGAACATCTGCAAGGCAAAGCACCGCCCACTAAGCTGGATGAGGCTGCTCCAGGTCACCTACAGAGCTCAACGAACCCTGTTGCATGTGATAAGCACAGTTTTCACTTCTTAATATTTTTAAGACAATTAAAAAGCAAGAGGAAGTAGCAAGGTTAGAAAAATCGTGTTTTTCATAGTATCCTTTTTTTCTCTAGCTAAACCATGCCCACAAACTGGAAAATGAAATGTACTCTGAATTCATGGCACCTGCATCACCCTACCACAAACCAACCAAACACCTAGTGTCTTCCTATCATAAAGACTTGAGTAGGGGTTTGGTACCAGAAACTGAAAGTGCGTTGCAATAAGCAGAACTGATTTTTGAAATACTTAGAGCAATGCGTGCTGCTTCACGTCACCACCTTGCAGGAAACGTGTTACAGTGCAACAGTGTCTGCGAGCACAGAAAGGAGCTAAGTAGAGCTGCTCGTCCGGCCTTCTTCCCACCTGAGCCCCCTGTCCTCAGGGCAGGCAGGTGCTGCCGCCATAGAGCAGTGATTGGCTCCCCAGAGGAACAAGCAGAGTGACTCGGAGCACAAAAAGCAACCCCCAGGGCCCTGGCGTGTAGCCACGAGTCTGTGTTGGCACCGGCCCGCAGTCCCCCTGGGGTGGAGCGCTTGGCAGGCGTAGGTTGCAATGTTTCAAGGCTTGTCACAAACTTGGTTATGACCTTCCAGAGAAAACAGTCCAATTGCATCACATTTCCCTATGTTTTGTCATTTGATGAAATTTTAATTCTTAGAAAGTACAAAAGATCAAATCCCACATTATTAGTTTCAGACTTGAGCACATGTTGATATCTGAACACATACCAAATTCATGCAGACATCACTAGTTTTCAGATTTTCCAAAGTCACTTGTCTAGTACAGCGACAAGACTTTGGTCAGACAATGGATACCACACAGACACATAGCAACACACAGGCCTTGGACAACATCGGCACCATTCAGATGGGATAAGTTAGCTGTGCTGTTCAGTCTTCTATGTTCAGATCTCCATGAAGTAAGGTGCTGAGAGAAGGCAAGTTATCCACTGAAGAAAGGATTTAGAAGGGCTCCTCTCCTTCCACAGCTTGGGCATTTCCCAAGTATTTAAATTCACAGCACTCTTAAGTACTCTAATTTTTTTTTTCTTTGCACACTCTGGGCCAAAAGAATTATCTAGCAGTCTATTTATTTAGTAGTTAAATCAAAACAACTTAATGTATATTTATATCCTAATAACTCAATAGACTTTTGTAAAAAAGACACGCAAATTGAAAAATGAAAATAGTATGTTCAGTCCACTCTGGAGTAGCCACAAGCTACTCCACAGTGGTGGGCACTTCCAGCTGGGCACAGGCTGGCCTCACTTCCTGCCTGGCACCGATGCTTGCCAGCTCTTTGCCTTTCATCCCAAGGCCTCGAGACACATGCACTTTGCGATGACATCATCCGGTAACGTGGTTCACCCGGCATCCACATCATGACATTCCTCATCTAGTGGTGCACTACTCAGGGATGTCAGGTGTTCAACACGGCTATGTTTTCCTTCAAAAGTTAAAATCTATGTAGTTTCCCTGAGAGGGTTTTTAAACTCTGGACAAAGATGTGTTGGTGCCTAGCTTGGGAAGAGCAGTTCTAGTTGTTGGTTGCATCTAAGGCTAGCTTCTGGAATCTGCTTTTCCAGGGCTAAGCTCAGAGTAATCTCAACTTACCGTCATCATTCCTGGGTCATATCCATGGCACCTGGGGTGAGAGTGGGGACCAGAAGTGGCTGTCCGTTCCATGTGACCTTTACTGGACTGAGTTATAGGAGTAGAGCTAGCATGGGGGCATGGAGGCACTGGAAGGAAGTGTTTCCTTCTAGGAGTGCTACTACAAAAACTGCATTTTTCATAAATGTTACTAGTTAGGTAAGATGACCTGGAAAAAGTTTTGGCAAGGTTTTGCACTGTAGGAGCAGATCGATTAGAAAGCAGGCAATGTTATATTATACGCAATGAAGTTGCAATGAAAACTGAGAAAAAAAGACCAGAGCTGATCCTTGTGAAACCGGCCTTACTGCCTTTACTGTGCATTCCCTGGGCATGGAGAATTCCTTCAGGGCTCAGACATATGTTTTGCTGTTAGTGTCTAAGACCTAGGTCTGTGTGGTCTCCATCAAATGTGCCATCCTGGCTAATTTTTCATCCAAGGAGAAAAAGTAGCCACACTATCAGAGTCCCCTGTGCTATGGTGCAGCACGAAGACTCTGCACAGCACTGCCTCCTGCCGGCTGCATCAGCATGTGTGCATCTGCACTGCCCGTGGCCTGGAACCCTGACCCACACATTCTGCCAGAGCTGGAGATGAAAAATACAAATTCTACATAGAATGCCAGTAATTACATAAATAATACTCTGCATTCTTTTTGTCTTTAATAATTGCTCAACATAAACACGGACTGGCCCATTCCCCAATGTCACAATCACCCAGCACTCACCTGACAGCCACCTGTCTTGATGGTGCCCGGATGCCCGCCTTCCACACAGGGGCGATGTCTGTGGAAGGAGCTCTTGACCTTGCACAATGAGAACCTCTGCAGTGTTTAAGGAGCCAGCCATGGCCTCCCGGGCGCTGGTGGCCTCAGGTGGAGAGGCGCCCCCTCAGGAGATGGCGAGCTCCATGGGTGTGGGCGGCCCAGGGTGGTTGGAAGGGCTGCAGTGAAGAAGGCCAACCATGCTGCTCTTCTGCTCAGCCATGGCAGCCCGAGTCTCCTGAAGGCAAATGCCTTGCCAGGACCCCCACTCAGTCCCTCACATTGGGCTTGCCCCCAAGGGAAAGCCATGGGCAATAGGTGATTCCAGACCTCTGGGCTTCAAGGCTGAGTCGCCATAGCAGCACTGTTCTGGGGACCCCCCCTTGCATGAGCCTGAGGAGAAGGCACTCCAACACAAAGCTGGAGCTGGAAGCCAGCTGACCAGAACCTGGCCTCCTGGGCTGGGGTCCCTCTCTGATTGCACCCCCTGGAGAAAGGCTTCCTCCACGTCCGAGGAGCTGAGGTGAAGAGCGTGCTGCGCAGGCTGTGGAGACGGAACTGGGCGAGCACCGTGCAGCCATTTCTCCCAGACTTTGTGCACTGAACTAGAACAAAACACCTAGCACTCGGGGACACTGGCTCCTGACAAAGAGACTTTTGTAAAGAAATGGAAGTCACGCGCGTGCACACACACACACACACACACACACACACACACACACAATCTTTAGATACTAACACAGGGACCCCATGAAATGCCAGGTTGCAACCCAGTAATCCCAAAGTAAAACCGGAAACCAACAAGATCGACGCCCACGGTGGCCTCACGCTGTGCTCTCCTTACCTCAGTCCTGCCTGCATCCGGGCAGGCTTGCTGGGCGTGGCCCTTGCACCCCTCGAGGCGCTAGCATTGAGCCACGCACACAGCCCGGCTTCTGACCTTTTTTAATCCCCTACCCTCCCTCCATCTCTTGGTTCTTCCCTTTGCAAAATACCTTCTTCCTTATTTTCTATTATTTACCTTTCCTTTTGCTTTTTATTTATATTTTGGTTCTTATTAAAAAAGACCATGTGAGCCAGATGTGGTACTGCATGCCTATAACTCCAGCACTTGGGTGGGAGGCTGAGGCAGGAGGATCAGTGAAAGTTTGAGACCAGCCTGGGCTACAAAAGTGAGTTCAAGGCCAGCCTGAACTGCATAGCGAGACCCTGTCTCAAAAAAGACAACAAAAAAGACCATGTGATTTTGAAACTTTTGTGACCAATGCATTTCCCCTAGCATTGTGGTCTCACCCTCTGTTTTACACAAATGACCTCAGCGACATCCTGGAATGCTCTCCAGGTGAATTCTAGGGCTCCAGGGGCAGCTAAGAAGATCACTATGACAGAGCGCCCGCAGCGCGCTGGAAGCCACCTCCCAGCCCAAGGAAGAAGGCCGCCTTTCCTCGGGCCAGGGCAGCCGGCCCCAGCTCCAGATGGCCACGGAGTTTCTCCTGCTGTGACTGAGAAGGGCAACCCCGAGGTATCGCATGATGAACTTCCACTGGAGTGGGCTCAGGACAAGAAAAGAAGAATAGAAACGAGAAACTCTGAGCACTTCGGAGGAAACTCAGGCACTGTGTCCACCCCAGAAGGAAGAGAAGCTGGAGAACACCACGGCAGTGGACTCTTGAGGGAAGCTTTTGGAAGACAGCGAGCCTGTTGCACTCCACACGACACGTGACACATGCCACTGCCCTTCAGCCCGGAGCTGCACCCCAGGGAGCCAGAGCGCATGTTCACATGGCTCTGAGCTTCTCACTTCGCTGCCATTCCTGAGGACTTTCTGGAAGTATCGGAGAGTAGCTAAAGACAGAAGCCACGGAACTGAGAGAGTGAGGGTGACTTAGGGAAATCAGGACTTGACCACCTGGGGCCCAGAGAGAAACCAGCGCAGGTTCCACAAAAGTGTGAGTGCTCCAAGATCTGAATCAAGTGGAGCGTTTCTATCCTCAAACACAGAGGCTAGGAGAACTTGGCGGATGCGACAGGTTGAGGGGTTAGCAGTCATTAGTGCATATGCTGTAACGTCTATATAACTTTGTCTCTGTGTTGCTTGTTACACAAATGTGTGCACACAGACACAGTATCATACGTGTAGGTGGTCATGTTGTGACCATATGTAGTACTTAGGATATAAATATCGATACTGCATTGATGTAAATATTTGTGAAATACTGATCTAAAGAACTTCTTTTTTTTTTTTTTCAGTGTATGGTTGTTGCAGGGTCTCACTGTGGAGCTCAAACTCATGGTGATCCTCCTGCTTCCAGCCTCCGCAGTTTGGGCATTACAAGCATGCAACATCACACCCAGCCTCTGGCTGGCTCAGCGCTCCCTGGGGGAGGAGCTGGCATGGCAGGCATGGGGGGCCAGGGGCGGAACTGCGTTGCTGTGCTTGTCTGCGCAGACGCTTTCGTCCGATGAGCTGTCTCGCTGGCCCCTAAAGTAGCTTTTGATAGAAGAGATTAGAATGGAGAAGGAGAAGGAAGCAAACAACAGGATGATGGTAAACAAAACCAGCATTTGTTTTTCAGAAAATGAATATGAAGATTGTATCTTAAGTAGATATTAAAATAGCAACAGGAGCTTCATAATTGCAAAAATGGAGGCAAATGGGGAAGTTGTTAGGGTGCTGTTATTAGTTGTTAAATAAAACAGGGAGCAAGATTTGGGAGGAAAATGGGAGATGGGAAGTCTGTCGGGCAAAGCGCATTTCCACTGTGACGTAACAGGGCACCCAGTTATTATCCCAATGCATGTTTTCAATGTGCGTTAGCAAGCACTGCAGACTGCTTCAGCTGAGAGCCCTTGGGACGCCCACATTCAGCTGCAGATGCGCAGCAGCAGGTGGGGCCTCAGTGCCGTGCTCAGCTGAGGCCTCTGTGGGCCAGCCATCTGGCCCTCCAGCGCAGCGCTGGGTCATTTCCGTGAGCAATGCGGATGGTTCTCCTGGGACTGGCTTTGGTCTGTTCCTCAGTCATCGTCCTAGTGTCCTCCCCTTGAGCCTCTGTTTCCAAGCTTTGCACCAGATATGGTAGTTTGAAAAGATGAGGATCTTTGCACAAGGACTCCTCTTTCCAGTTTCTATCCTCACCTGCCATCCTGGGGACAAAAGCCCCAAGCTCTCAGCTGCTGTGCTGACTCTGCTGCACCGGGCTCTGAGGACTCCTGGTATCAAGAGCGTATGGTACAGCAAGCTCATTGTACAATGAACTGCAACCTACAGCTGCCTTTCCCAAGGGCCATTACCCTGCCAGAGACCTGTCACAAAGAAAATCTAGCAGGAAGAATTATGAGTTCTTGCCAGATCAAGATGAGATTTATATGCAATCCTCAATTATAAATTATTCTGACAGTTGATTATTTTGCCAACTCTCTGCATCATGCAGTTCCATTTGAGTACATCTGGTGGTTTTGTTTTTATATAGCAAGGCTGACAGGACCCCCACGGTAAACACAAAGGCATGTGGGTGGGGCCAGATCTCTGATTCGGGCACAGTAACCTCCACATGCTCCTGCCCCAGCATGCTCCTGCCCCAGTGTAGGCTCAGCCAATCTTGTATTGTCTACCAAGATAATTAAATCACATGGACCCTTGTGCTCTGAAATCTTGATTGCTTTGATGGAAGTTAGCAAAACTTGGGGTCGAGATAACATAACATGAAGCTATGAAATTCCTCTGTATCCTTTATCTTTCTATCTAATCCATTCATGGTTTAAGGAAATTACTTTTACCCTACTGTTTTAAATGTTATTAAAATTCATATTGACAAATGTTACAAAGTAGGAGTAGGCTTAACATGACCAATAGAGTTTGAAGTGCCTACAAGACTCTAATCACATGAATGTGAGACCAGATTGAAGCTATGATGGGCGCCTTACTCCTTTGTTAGATAATGGCAATTGTCTTGCCTTTGCCATAAATCTATTCTACGTTGTCAATGAGGAATGCTCTTCAAACCTGCGTGCTGCCTTCTCAGTCTTTTCTCAAGGAGGGGGCTTCCTTCCTCCATAACCAGGGTCCAACAGGAGTAAACACTGAAGAAGAGCAAGGAGTGGTGGTCATTCTCTGCCCAATTTACCCCTGTCTGATTCGATGTCCACTACTCTTCTTTCCACTTGAGATTCTCCAAGGACCAAAGGGAGATCACACAGGAGACTTCCTTGGATTTATAATTTAAACTCATGTACAGCTGTTAAGGTAATTTCATGGAGTGCTCAGCTTCGAAGTCCCAAGGCTGCTGGCCCTGCTTTGCTAGGCTTGCCATGTGCACTGGGATGTGGTCCAGACGTGAGCACCCTGGAAAGCCTTCTTTTCCTGGCACATGCCAGCCTTTGGGGCTTGTACTAACTCTGAGAGGTTTCTGCTGCTGATCTCTGGGGCAGCTGGGCAGGATGTGGAAGCCACAGCTTGTCCCAGGGACTCTCCAAAAGCTGGGTGTTCCAACCTCTGTGTGACGCTTCTGCTGTAGTAAGGTCTCCCATCTCTGGTTCAGCTGCCTCTTTCTGGCTCTTTCTTCAGGATGTGTGAATATACGACAGGCCAATGTATACTGTGAATATGGAAAATCCCATCTTCCAATTTCTTAACTGTGCTGGGCAGTTGGTGTGGCTGATGGGGAGCAGGTGGCTGTTTCCAGCAATCATAGCAGCCAAACTCTACAGCAAATGGGGCAAAATTGCCTCTCAGAGTAGCTGCCCATTAATAGAAATGGACCTGGCCAGTTCTTAAGAGTGCTGTTCTTAAATATGAAATTAGCTATGATGGAAACTAATAATAAAATGTTAAATGGTGCCCTAGGCACTTTCCTTAGCCCTAGGATACTGCTTGACACCTCCAGTTAGAGAAGGAATGCTTTATTTCAGCTCACAACGTATAGAGGATTCAGCTTTGTGTAAGCTGACTCCAGCTTTGTGTAAGCTGGCTCTGAGGCAAACTGGAATGGCTCAGAGGCAGGGAGGAGGAACAGTCCATGGCAGGGCAGGCAGGAGGCAGGAGGGGGAGTCAGTGGAGGGAGCATACAGGAGGGAGTGAGATCCTTCCAGGTCGACCTGTCTATGGTAACCTGCCACTGCAGCCCAGCCCTGCCACCCAATGGCAAGCCAGCCAGAAACTCAGAGCCCAGCAATCTTCCCTAAACCCCTACAGGATCCCACAGGACTTGGGGGTAGGGAACAAGAAATGAGGCATACTAAACAGGGGAAATGAGATGGGTAATTTAGTGGAATGGTACTCAGAAAACAAACTATTCAAAACAGATATTTTCCAGATTTCATCTCATTAATTAAATTGAGCATTTGATACTTATTATAACTGATACCAAAGAGAACCACTATCCAGTGTAATATTCTTCAACAGACTAAATAGCTACTGGTTGCAAATCTCAAAATAAAGAATATAGCAATTTGCTACTTGCCAATATGTAATTTGGACCAATGGTACAAATTAATGTTAGTCTAAATATTATTCATGATGTTATCAAACCATATTTTTGGAATATGTGAGAAAAAAAACATCATGTGTCTCAAAATACCTAGTTTGAAAATACCACATATGTTTTATTAAACATAGCAAAACAGATCAAATGCTATTGTAAATTTTAAAAAAAAGAGAGAGATCTGAATAAACCATGAGAAGGATTCAGGATTTCTATGGCAGAAAAGTGAACCTAATAATTAGCTGCTGGGCAAGAAACACGATTCTAAGCATTTCAGAGTGGTTGGTGGAGTCCTGCAGGAGGGCCTCCTGACTCCACTGTGCAGGCAGGGGCAGGGCTCCCAGAAGGCACCGGCTCCTCAGTGCTGACACATAGCTCCAGCCAGCAGCCTGCGGAGCTCAGTCAGTCCTGTGGGGTCTAGGAAGGACCCCTGTCTGTCTGGAGATGCAGAAATGAGGACACTGAGTCCCCTTTTGGAAGAGCACCACTCGCCCATCAAAGCAGAAGCCACGTGGAGGAGGCATGCATCCACGCTAGTCAGAGACATCATTGTCCTGCAAGCAGAGGGAAACCAGAAGCCTGCGGTCTCTGTGAGGAAGCTGAGGAGCTCATGTTTAGCTCTGGGCTAACATTTCCAGTGAGAAGTATCACCTTCTGGCTTCTCTGCAGTGTAGAGACTTCTCAAGCAAAGAAAATTCATGGCCACATAGACCTTGGAAGGCCTAATTTCTTTCGGGCTCCTCATTTGCTTGAAGCACAAAGTCTATACACAGAATATGGTCAGGAATTTTCTCTTATTCATGGAGCAGTGTGGTGGTCAAGAAGAAGGCGTGGCTCTGTGGCAGTGCGACTGTCAGGACAGCCCCTCCTTGTCACCTAGCCTTGCTGAGAACCAGTGCTATCAGGCTGCAGGTGGACAGGACCAAAGGAGCTGCGGCCATGGATGCACTGGCTCAGATGCAAGCTGTGTCCTGGGTGAATTCACTGCCGCCAGTCTAAGGAGACCGTGCAAAGAATTATTGTCTAAAACACCCAGGACCTTCAGGTTGCTGTGCTCCGTGTTTTGTGAGTCACCAGGCCCACTCAGCTCTTGAGTTTGTCCCTGGCATTGTCCTGTAGAGGCGCCCTCCGCGTGTGAAGCCAGTGTCTGGGGTGCATCGCGGGGCCCAAGAGGACCCATAGCGTGGCCCCAGGAGACCCAGGAAGGACCGATGATTACTCTAGAAGCACAGAGTCACACCTTTTGGTGGTCATTAGAGAAGTAAATACTGGATTAGCGCACAGCTTTCCAGAACTAGAGCAGACATTGGGCAAGTGTACCTGCCACACGTCCATACCTAAGAGAGATGGACTCACACCCTGCACTCTGTTCACGTGGATATGGGAAAAGGTGAAACTAAACTGAGGATGTCTTTGCATCTTGGATAATCTTATGAGTTTCATTCTTATTTTAGAGTGGACAAAATTTGAGTGCTCATGTCTCGTAAACATTATCTGAGATTTGCTGGTTAATAATTCAAATTTTAGTAACTTGGGAAGAATTGAACGCACAAAAAATATTATTCAATGAGACAGCTTTTTACACATTCCTGGAAAGTGTCATCTTTGCTAAAGTCTTGGCAGGACATAGACAGCTGCATGTCCTGGTCTCTCCTCCTGCCTTCTTAGAATTCGAGGGCTTCTCCCTTCCAAATTCCTTCCCTTAAATGTATATTAACACAACCTATAGTCGTTATCATTCTTTCCTTTTGGCAAAAGCAAGCACTCATCCCTCAGATCTTGAGCTGAGATGTAAACCACGGTGCACTGTTTGGCCAGCAGTCAAGCGCCTCGGTGTTCAGTCCCTAACCTTCCCGATCCCTGAGATGCTTTCTCGTTTATCAGATTATTAATCTCCACCCACTGCGCTACCTCAGCCTCCCCTCATAGCTCACCTCAACTCCTGGCAGTCTTGTCAAAATACTGCTGCTTCACTCGGAGAGAAATTCCAGCTGGTGCTCTTTCTTCCCCTTCAAGCTTTGCTTT
>PVKN010033924.1:0-11891 GCA_004027915.1 Capromys pilorides
GCACCTGGGTCAGGTGTCAGAAGGAAAGATTTTATGTTTTAGAATTCCAGCAAAAGATGTGTATGTTAGCCTGACTAAACTATTCTGACATCAGTAAAAGGCAGTGCCATGCATGGCTGTTTTGACTTAATTACCTGAACCAGTGAGCTTGACAGTGAGAATGAGATTATTCTAATTAGTTAACTCTGAAGCTGGGCTGGATTCAATCTCATGTAAACCATATATAGCAAGCAAGTTATGATGGACTGAAATGAAAACTAGAGTAAAAACTATGGATTTCATTATATATTTTGTGTTTTTCTGTAATTTGAAGTAAGCTCCTTATAGATTATGGGTATTAACCCTTTTCTGTTTTACTTGTTAGAAGTATTTTCTCTGACAATTGTTTATTTTTTAACTTGATTTTAGTATTTTTATAAAATCTTTTAAAAATTTTGCAATATGGAGGACTGAACTCAGGAAGCATTGTGGTTAGCCCCATTTGTTTGTTTGTTTATTTACTTATTTATTGCCAGCTCAGCCCACCCTGAAGATGGGGCTGGCATGGCATGTGGTGCTGGGGATTGAACTATGGTCCCTTGTGCCTGCCTAAGCTTGCCTAAGCAGACGCTTTATAATGCTGAGCTATCTTGCCAGCCCCAGCCCTTTTTATTTTTTAATTGTGATGCAGGATCTCACTAACTTGCCCAGACTGGCCTTGAATTTTAGACACTCCTGCCTCAGCCTTTCATAAAATTGGAATCACAAATGTGCACCACTGTATCCAGCTGATTTTAGTATCTTTTGCTGTGTATATACATAGTCAGATCTATTAGATATTTGACATTATGGGTTCTGGATTCTGTGCTGTTGGGATCCCTTCCATATCTAAGGTTGTAAAAATTGTCCATTTTTTGTTGTATGCTTATAGTTGAAGATTATATATTTACATCTTAATCCACCTAGCATTTATTTTTACTTATGGTATGTGCTATGAACTTAATTTCTCAAGTGATTATCCATTTTTCCCAGACATTTATTGAATGATCCACTTTTCTACCACATATTTTAAATGCCACATTCATTGTATATTTAATTCTCAGACATGGATATGCTTTTGACTTGTCCTGTGTTTTATGTATTCCTGTGCTCGAACTGCTTTGTTTGAATTGCTGGTGCTTTATAGGAAGTTTTGATATTTTTTAGAGCAAGAAGCCCCTTTTTATTTTCAATGTGTTTGGACCTGTTCATGGATTTTATTTCAAAATTAACCTTACTTATATGTAGCCCTTGTGGCATTGTAGGTAGCTTCTGGAAATGAAGATTCCTATCTCATTGGGTACCTTTGTATGTTTCCCTGGCCAAAGCCAATTGAATGTTTTGTGCTGTTGAGCCTAGCACATGGACTCTTCTATATAATTTCAATCCCTTTGTTTGATATGTGAAGTTTTATTCTTTTAGAACATCTTCCTTTAGTGCATAAAGACCCTGGAAAAGTTATTATCTATTGCTAGGTGTCAAGTTATCCCCAAATTTAGCAGGTTAGAACAGTAGATTTGTCATCTCGTATAATTTCTGAGAGTCAGAAACTGGGGCACCATAGCTAGCTTGTTCTATCTTAGGAGTTTCTCATGAGATTGTGGTCAGAATGTTGGCCAGGGATGTGGTCACTTGAAAGCATGCCTGGGCTAGAGGCTCAGCTTCCAAGCTCACTCACGTGAGCATCAGTTCCTCAGGTTCTAAGCCTCTTCCTAAAACTGCTGGTAATGTGCCAGTTGGCTTCCCTCAGAGTGATCATGGAAGGAAAGACCACAACAGGAGCTGCAGTATTCTTATAGTCTAATCTCAGGAGTGACAAACCACTACTTCTGACATAGTCTGCAAAATAATTGCAGAATAGCATTGGAGACAACTATACAAAGTTGTCAGTATGACAAGTCAGTGATTTTGAAGGTCAGTTTGGAGGCTGGTTACCAAAATCTTGTGTTTGTCTTTCCAATTAAAATGTTTCAAAATTAAGAAATTAAAAATACACAGTGAGACATTCTCTTTCATCCTTGTTTCATCTCCCTTTCTTTTAATTAACAGTTATTCTCAACATTTTCTTTGAACTACCGGTGGTATTCTGTGGTAATACCAGGAAATGTCCATAGCGTTTATCTTCTTTTAATATGAGCATGATTTTGCACCTCATTTTCTTCACTTGAAATAGTTTGGAAATCACCCCATGCGCTTGTTACATGGTTTCCTTTTACACAGGGAAAAATGGTTGTCACTAGGTTGTTGTAGCAAGGTTAACTTAACTAATCCCGTGTTTGTTGGTAATTTTAATTATTTCTTATTACAGTGACAACATAGGTCACATGTGTAACACCAGGGAAATAAATTCATGGAAGTAGAATTGTTGGATTAAAAGTTAGGTGAAGCTTTTTTCAGACACTGAAAAGTTCAAGAAATGACTGTATTGGGCTGGGGATATAGCTCAACAGTATAAGCGCCTGCCTGGCAAGTACAAGGTTCAGAGTTCGATCCCCAGTACTGAAAAAACAAAAAAAAAGAAAAGAAATGAGTGTATTTTTCTCATAAGAAATAAGAATTAGGGGCTTGCCAGATAGCTCAGTGGACTAAAGTGCATGCTTATGCAGGTTCAATCCTTGGCATGCCATGCCGACTCCACCTCTAGGGCATGCTGAGCTTTGATTGAGACTGGTCATGGTGGCGCACATTGTAATCCCAAGGCTTGGGAGGCTGAAAACAGGAGGATCACCATGAATCTGATCTATGTAGTGAGACCCTGTAGATTCTGTATGAAATACATTTAAAAAAAAAGAAAAAGAAAAAGAAATAAATAATGGAAAACCAACTAATTGCTTCGAGGAGGCCCAAAAATTACACTTGTATATTTATTTTTCCATAACTGTAACACAAAGTTAATAGCCCTAGGTTATGGAAATACCCCTAAAATACCTAAACACAATAAATACAGTACATTAAATATCACAACAATATAATAAGTAAGAATTTTTTAAAGTGTGTACAGATACCTCACCTTGACTTGGAGGCTTCCTGGCATGCTAGAAGCTGTAGAGAAGCTGGAGGTGGGCCAGCTGTGGGACTTTGGGCTAGTCACTCCATGTGCTTGGCCTCCTTTGGACCTAGACTGCCTGGGTTCAAATCTCAGCTGTGCCACACTAGTTTGTGAGTCTTTGTTCAGGCCTCATCTCTTATAAAGGGCATAGTAATCATGATTACTCTACAGGCAACAATTGCATAGAATAGTGGTTTTTGTTATGTGCACTTTTATCCATATGGCTACTACAATATTAGTGTAAGAGTTGATAATAGATGATGATGATGGTGATTTTTTCAGTACTGTGCATTGAACCCAGTGCCTCAGTGCATGGCAGGCAAGCTCTACTACTGAACTATATCCACACCCCTTTTTATTTTTTGAGACAGTCTCACTAAGTTGCTTAATTGAAACTTGCATTCCTCCTGCCTCAGCCTCCCAAGTAGATAGGATTACAAGTGTGCACCATGCTCAGATAAACTTTTTGGTATTTTATAGTAGCCCTGGTTGAAGTTATTAGAGAACATATATTGTATAGAAGCTATATGTTGTTCACATAACCCAGGATATATTTTGCTCTTCTCTTTTTAGATTTCAGAATGACTTCCATCTTGGCTTGTACTTTTAAAAACCTTCCCAGTACATCGAAATGGGCCCTCAGATTTTGTAAGTTTAACTTTTTCTTCTTTTTTAAGGTTAGATTTTGATTTATAAGTATTTCACACAGACATTGGATGGTATTGCTTTTTTGTAAACAGTTTATTTTGTCTTTTAGGTATAAGACCCTTGAGCTGTTCCTCCCAGCTAGGAGCAAGTGCAGGTATAGAAATTTATAAAATTTCTCATTTAAATGTTAGATTCTGTATCTATGAATTTTGAATAAAAACCAATTTACTAATTCTACCTTGTTAGTGCGAAAATCATTATAGTTTTTGAATTACAAGCTTACAGAGCCCATTAGTAATGATACTGTATTGTTTA
This sequence comes from Capromys pilorides, assembly GCA_004027915.1. Taxonomy (NCBI): domain Eukaryota; kingdom Metazoa; phylum Chordata; class Mammalia; order Rodentia; family Capromyidae; genus Capromys; species Capromys pilorides. The sequence goes on from PVKN010033924.1 coordinate 4,031, forward strand.
AGATTGGGCTTATGGGTTTAAGAGGCTTTTCTAGGCTTTGAAGCTCGATGAAATTATGAAATTTCCAAAATCTCCCTGGTCAGTTTACCTCCCTTCTGGCTGTCAGTGCTAGAATTGATAGCTGAAATATACTGTTTGACACCTTTGTGGAACCAAAAGTTAACTCTTACAATTTGCAGTTTATGGTAGGCTAGGCTACTGAATGTCTTCTTACTCCACACGGAAGAGTACCTGTTTCTAAAATAGAAGGGAATAAGGAAATAGTAAAAGAAGATTGGTTAGCTAACATGAAATGAAAGAGCAAGGGAATTTGTTGATTTGATGTTGTTTTATTTTTTTGTTTGTTTGATTTTTGTATAATGGCTCAGCCTGCCCTGGGGTGGGGCTGGTGCAGCATTGGTGCTGGGAATCGAACCTTGGTCCCTGCAGTTGCCTAAGCTTTCCTAAGCAGGCGCTTTAGACTGCTGAACCATCTTGCCAGCTCCGAATTTGTTGATTTGATAGTCATCTAGAGCTTCAGTAAACTGAATTAGGTGTCTTCACTGTTAACCTATACCTGTGCAAAATCTGCTGAAGGTATTTATTTTCCTGGCCAGGGCTAATAATACCCTGACAAATTGTTAACATTGTTTCCTTGTCTAGGTTTTGTTTTGACCTATGCCTCTGATTTTAGTTTCATTATGGTATTTCTACTTATGTACTAATGTAATAGAAAAAGGACCTTCCAGAGTTCACAAATTTTGTACTCTATTTCTGCCCTACCTCTTTCTGGGCATTGGGCCCCTGGACTAGGCACCTTCTCTGTGCTTTCATTTCCTCCTCTCAGAAAGAAGTAGAATGCTAGTCTTGTTATCCTCTTAGAGTTATGAAGATATCTCAAAATGCCTTGGAGATTCTAAACTCAATGTAAATTCAAGGTGCTATTATTGTACTGCTCTCATACAGTACACTGGATTCTCAGAGATCCCTTGTGTAATTGTAGCCAGAGCTGTGCAAATTGTCATGTAAGAGTTATTTATTTCCTCTGGCCTCTGGAGTCTTAACTGGAATGTAGATTTCTGTTAGCCTCACAAAAGATAATTCCTTTCTCCTTTCATCTTTTCCCTAATAACAGTGTTCACCCATGCCTTAGCTTTGCCATCACACAAATAGAACTAATCCTTGCCAACTAGAGGTACAAGGTCATCCTGAATATCAGTAAGGAGGGCATTTATCTGGCATTTAGACTATTCTTTATGTTACCCTTTAAGTTTTGATTTTTTTTTTGTCTCCTCAACTGTATTATAAGCCCTCAAGAGATTTAAACTGTTTGTGTCTTTGTTGTCTCACACGATGTCCTACAGTTGGTTCATGCTGACACCAGTAATGACAGTAGTGCACTTGGGCCACTGATTATACAGGGAATCTGACTGACTGATTGAGGGCAGGCAGTGGGCTTGTATCTGTCTGAATAGGTTTTAGGTTGCAGTAATTCTGTAACTATGAAACCCACGTGAATAGGCCTACTTGATGAAGGGATTAGAATGTGAAAGATTATAAGATGTATTAATGTTTTCAACCATCTAATGAATTGTTAAGTGTCTGATGGAAATTTTGGCTATTTGATGATTGTATATCTCTTTATATCTCTCTGTTTTCACACACACACACACACACACACACACACACACACAGCCAGTGTGCATGGTAAAATAGGATAAGAGCTCTTTGGGTAACCATTCAATACCTAATAACAAACATTATTTTAAAAATGTAGCTTATAGAATTAGTTACTTTATAGTAAGCTAAGTTATTTGGAATGACCAATTTTTGCCCAACAGGTTGCCATAGAAATTTAGAGGCAGAAACTATAGGTTATTGTAGTTGTAAGGGAAAATTTTAGTTTTAGGAGCTAAAATGTGGAATAAACCTGACAGACTAGGAAATGGGTGAAATGGGGCCTTCCAGATGGGAGGGTTCCTGAATAAGGCAGGGAGTGTTAAGTGAGCAAAAGTGTAAAGGACACAAGGCTCATCTTGTTATAGTTCTAGAAGTATTGGGTAGTTAAGACAATAAAGCAGGGACTCTGTTAGAGCAATAAAGGTGAAGATGTGTTGTATGCGCATTAGTGGGAGTTGAATCTCACTGCACTACATTTCTAGCTCTTTTTTATGTTTTGAGATTACTGAATTGCTCAGACTGGGCTCAAAGTAGGGATCTTCCTGCATCAGCCTCTTAAGAGTGCTGGGATTATAGGCTTGTCTCATCAGGTACAGCAGGAGTGAAAAATTTGAATTTTATCTGAAAATTTTATAAAAGGAACATGTGGTCAGTTCTTTAAAAGCTCAGCGACATGATGATGTGTCCCCCGATGTTTCCTCTCATCACTTTATTCTCAGTACAGTCATGAGTAATCTGAAAGTTTAGGGGCGTACTTATAGTTTTTTTTTTCCTCTGTGAAGATTGAAATTATCAGCTTGTGTTGTTTTTCCTGCCACCCTTCAGCCTTTACTGTCATACACCATATCTTTTTTTCTTCCCCCAGTACTTGGATAGAACCCAGGGCTTCACAGGAGCTAGGCAAGCGGCCTTCCACTCAGCTGTATTCCCAGCCTTGCTATCTCTTGATTCTCCTGTCGCCTCAGCTGCTACCCTGCTAGGGTAGGGAAGTCACAGAGCTGAGTGTGTTTTTATCGTAGGTAATAGACCCTTAATAATGCTTGGCTTCATGTGTACTGCAACCACTGTTTTCCCTCCTGCTCTATGGGAATGTCCTTTTCCTGGCTGTTCTCCCTTCTCTGTGTCTGTCTTCATTCTTGCTGGCTTCTTTGTACACTCATCAGTTTTACTATCGTACAACTTACAGATGCTTTCAGTTCACTGAGGTTCTTCCTCAGGCCATCTTTTTAAGCCTCTGTTAGCATTTCTTTCCACATTTCTTTACTTAGATTTTTGTTTGGCATAGTTTGTCAATTATATAGATTACATGTCATGCCTACAGTTGGTTGCTGTAGTTTAAATATGTCCCCAAAGGTTCACGTGCTAGAACTTGGTCCTTCGTGATACTGAAAGTGGGTGAAACCTTTAAGGGGTCAGAGGTAGTTAGACCCTTTAGACATCAACCTCAGAAAAAAGTGAATATAGTTCTCTTGGACTCTGGTGGGTTCCCTTGAGTGGGTTTTATGATGTGAGTTCACTATGTACGTGACCCTTCAGCACACTGCCGTTTCCTTGCTTGTTTCTTTTTTGTGTTGTGTCACAGTCATAAAAACGGTCACCAGTGCCTTACATTTTCAACCCTCCAGACACCATAACTGTGAACCATAAAACCTCTTTACTTAAATACTCAGCCCTGGATATTTTGTTACAGTAACACAATATGGATGAGACAAACACTGGACAGTCACTCTACAGATTGAGTGTTGGAGATTTCGTTACATCTACCCTGAATCTGGTCAGCTTTTGTTAGGGACTCAGAGACATGGCCATCTAAAGATGTTCTTTTGGCAAGGGTTATGCATAGCAAAACTCCATTTAGAGGTGACTCAGCAAAAAGGTTGTTATGGTTTATGTGTAGTTGTCTCCCCAAAGCCTCATGCAATCATGGGGCGGGGACTTCTAGAGTTTGAGACTTGATTCATGATCCACTGGGATTATGTGTTTTAGTACTGATGGGACTATGGATCTCAGTCCTTCTGGGATTATGGGTGTGGCCTAAGGTGGATAGGCTGAGGCAGAAAGCCTGAATGTGATATAAAGAGAGATAGAGAGACAGACTGATGCTGTTGCTCTCTGCTCCCCTGGTTGTTCCGTTGCCTCTGTCACCATATTGTTGCTGTTCTGCTGCCATGAACTGCTGCCCTCTGCCATGTGCCTCTCTGCCTTGGAGCCAGCTGAATATGGACTAAAACCTCCAGTAACTGTGAGCTAAATAAACCTTTCCTTCCTTCATTTTGGGTGTCAGGTATTTGTCCCAGCAACGAGTAAAAAGTAGCTAAGACACAGGTATTTTGGTAAAATATGTTTCAACTTTTCTTCTGGATTTAAGCTTCAAATATGTCCTCATTTTCTGACTTGTGCCTTATTTCAGAGCTTTAGTTTTATATCTGTAGTTGTCTGCCAGACAAATATATCCATCTGATTAGTTGTCCATCACCTCAAAATTAATAAATTTAAAAGTGAGCTCATTCGTTCAAAACTAATTCTCATTTTGTATAGAGCAGCTGGTTGTCTTACTCTAAACTTCCTTCATAATCTTGTTTTCTGGTTTTGTTTTTTCTATATTTGGTTGATTACCAAAGTGTCTAGTCTTCCCTTTTCAAATATCTCTCTTTGTCCCTTCCTTTACATTCACGATACTTTCTTTTACCTCACCATGAGTGCAGTATACTTGGCTTCACTGTTCTCTTCTGTTTCCTCTTTGCTGTTTTTATTTCCTTCACCAACACATCTCCATCAGATCTGACAGAATATTCTGCAAACCTGTTATATCATGACTCATACATAGCTCTGACTACCATTTCTTTCAAATTTGTTGTAGATACATCTGTGACATCAGTGGTTCTGGTATACTGAAATTTTATCCATACCAATGTAGGATTTTTTTCTCTCTGTAATGATGTAGTGATAGTATGTAAATGCCAACATTAACAACATGAAAATTGAGAAATTTAGATATGTCAATGCAGAAAAGACTTCAAGTTATAATAATAAGTTGAAAAAGTACCCATAATACACAAGTGTATGCATGTGTGTGTTTTGTATTTTTCCTTTTTTATTACTTTTAATAAGAGATGACAATATGAGAGTTTCAAAACACATTAGTAGTACATTCGCAATGATTGACACATTGTATATTGTTGTCCTCATAGTAGTTATACAGAGCACAGAGTGTAGATGTGATAAATTTTCTAATTGATATTGGTAAGGAAAGAAAGAAAAAAAAAAGAGAAAAAAATTTTTTCTCTTTGAACTAAGAGGAAGTAGTTCTGTACATATTCCAGTGTTCCATGATTGCAGTGGGTTACTGGTGAAACTGCCGATGTTGAAGGCTGTTGATTTAAGCCTCTTACAGCTCACCATACTAATCTAGCTCTGCATTCTATGCCTTGTAATTAAGCTTTTCTGCTGGGTGATCGAGGGCAAGTTAAAGCAACATCTGTATAACAAAATTTTCATCTTTTGTATTTTCCAAGGTCAAATCTCCTCAGGATTAACTTTGGAGCCATATACAGTGCTTTGTAGAACTGTTGTCAGGGTCAGCCATTGGGACGAGTCACGGCCATTGCTTGACCAGTTTGCTCTCTGTGAAAGCCTGAGAGAATGTTTTCTCCCTAGTTTACTCTCCCTAGACACAGTATACTTCATTTATCCCTTTCCTCTGAGGTCCCATAATCTCCTTGAACAGAAAATTTGGGAAACCACTGAGTTATAGGATATTACAGCACAGGTTCTCTTATGTCCTGAGTCCTCACTGACCTTGAAGGGCTAGGGCCAAAGTGATGACTATCCTTGTAGCCCTTCTTTTTCTCCAGTTTTTGGTCTGTTAATTGACATTCTCAACCCTCCAGCAGAGAAGCTTTGTGATACTATTACTGTATAACATAGATAATTGAGCTTAATGTCACTGTCTTTCTGAATATCAAACGTCTTAGACTTAGCTTGACATTGATATTTTCCTTCAATCATTGATATTCTAATAAATCTCTATAGAATGTAATAAAAGCAGTTACACATTTTTACACAGACAATTGTAGCTGTCAAGCCTATGGCATTTTGCCTAGTCTCTTATTCTCAATTAATACCCTTTTTTGTTTTTTTGTTAACCAACCATTTACTTGAGAGTATAGCAGTAACTGAGTTTATATTAGAAGCAGTACACATCTAAAAATCCAGATTGACATGCATTCCAAGCGTAGTTTTAGTGTTGCATTTTGGTATCATCAATGTGAGAAGCCTTTTGAAGGTTCTTAGGACCAGTATCTAATTCATACTGTGTACATAAGTGTATGGTTTTCCTGCTGCTGTGCTTCCTTTTTTCTTTTCTTTTCTTTCTTTTTCTTTTTTGCAGGACCAGGGTTTGAACTCACTATCTTGCACTTGTGAGGTAGGCACTTGTGCTATGGAGCTATCTCCCCAGCCCCTGTGCTTCCTCTTTTCTGCTTCCAGTCATTTCGTTGTTTAATTCGTAAATCTTTGATTTCCATTCAGCTGTGTTATGCCTTTCCATTTTTATTTCTTCTTTAGTTTTCTTATACTAGGGAGACTATACGATACTTATAAATGTAGGTCTGGTTTATTTCACTTATGAGTATATGTTCAAGACACATCCATTTGTATATGAAGTATTCCAGTTTATCATTCTATATAGCTGAGTAATATTCCATTGTAAAAAATACCACATCTTTTTCAACCGTTCTTCAGATTATGGGCATTTTGGTTGTTTCCAAGATTTGGCTATTACAAATTGGGCTGCTGTAAACATAGGTGCACAGATATCTCTATGGTATGATGATTCAATTCTTCTGGGAAAATTCCCAGTAGGGGGATACCTGGATTGAATGGAATTTCCAGTTCTAGTTTTTGAAGGAGTCTCCACACTGCTTTCCATAATGGTTGCACCAGTCTGCATTCCCACCAGCAGTGGAGAAGTGTTCCTTTTTCCCCACAGCCTCTCCAACACTTGTTGTTGGTTGATTTCTTTATAGTAGCCATTCTTTCTGGGGTGAGATGGTATCTAAGTGTTGTTTTGATTTGCATTTCACGAATGTCTAGCAATGTAGAGCATTTCTTCATGTATTTATAGGCTTGTTGAATTTCTTTCTCTGAGAAGTGTGTGTTTATCTCAGATGCCCATTTCTGGATTGGATCTTTGAATTTTGGGACCCTATGGTTTTTAGTTCTTTATAAATTGTAGAAAGACCTTTTTCTGAATATTTATTAGTTAAAATCTTTTCAAACTTTGTGGGCTGTCTTTTCACTCTGTTGGTAATTTCTTTTGACGTGAAAAAACTTCTCAGCTGGAGGAGGTCCCACTTGTTGATCCTTTCAAGCGTTAAACGTGCATTTTGATTTTTGTCCATGAACTTTTTGCCTACCCTGATGTCTTCAAGGTTTTCTCCCACTTTCTCTTCCAGGAGATTTAATGTTTCTCTTTGGATATTTAGATCTTTAATCCATTTAAACTTTAGTGCATGGTGATAGACTTGGGTCAAGGTTTAGTTTTCGACATGCAGAGAGCCAGTTTTTCCAGCACCATTTAGTAAAGAGGCTCGCTTTCTTCCAGTAAGCATGTTTGGCCCCTTTGTCGAAGATAAGTTGGCCGAGTGTGTTTGTATTTGCTTCTGCATTTTCTAATCTATTCCGTTGATCCTCAGGTCTATTTTTTTGGCAATACCATGCTGATTTTATTACTGTAGCTTTATAGTATAACTTTAGGTCAGGAATTGTAATGCTTCCTGCCTTACCTTTGTTGCCCAGAATTGTCTTTGCAATTCTGGGTCTTTTTTGGTTCCAAATAAATTTTAGGAGTGATTTCTCCAGGTCTGTGAGGTATATTGATGGTATTTTGATAGGAATTGCATTAAATCTGTGTAACAATTTAGGGAGTATGACCATCTTCACAATGTTGGTTCTTCCTATCCAGGAGCAGGGAATATCTTTCCATTTTCTGAAATCTTTTAGAATCTCTTTTTTCAGAGTACTGTAATTTTCATTGAATAGATCTTTTACTTCTTTAGTTAGGTTAATTCCTAAGTATTTAATTTTCTTCTGTTCTATTGTAAGAGGTACTGTTTCTGTAATTTCTCTCTCTGTGTTTGTTGTCTATGTAAAGGAATGCTATTGACTTTTGTGTGTTGACTTTGTACCCTGCTATGCTACT
>PVKN010033925.1:0-11916 GCA_004027915.1 Capromys pilorides
CTTAAAAGTGCTTTTTAAGGCTCTATGAACAGTATATATCTCAAGTTAATCAGTGGTATATATCTGGAGTAGCTGAAGTATAAACTAGCATCAAATGCCCAATTCGTTGGACTGTCACTGTTTGTTAGTCCATATCTTGTGTATTTTCATTTCTTTTCTAGTCAGTATCTAGCACAATATCCTAGCTATAAAAGGTTCTTGCTCTAGAACTTCAGACTAGAGATGGCTTTAGAGCTGATGCAGACCAAGCCCTGAAGTTTTGTAGCTGAGCGATCGGGGATCTTCCTGGTCTATTACAGTAGCTAGTTGGTTGTTGAGCTTCCAGCTCCCCAGGCTCCACAGGCCTGATGGCCCTCTTCACTTGGTTAGTCCTTAAACATACATCAAGTTTCAGCTGGTGGCTCTATTGACCTGATTCCCACCCAGCCCCAGTCAATGTAAGATGTTCCTTTGAATTCTGCTGTGGCACTACTTGACTTTCCTATGTAGTATTTTCCACTTCTTGTAATTCAACTCTTATTGTCACTAATTTTTCACATCAATCTAAGCCAGCCATAGTGACATGAGAAGAAGATCTATTTTGTTGCTTGATCACTAAATCCTCCCTGCCAAGCATAGGTGTAGTGTGTATGGACATTTACATTTATTGAATAAATGAATAGCTGGAAGGCATGTTTGAAGCTCTTTTTTTTTAATGATACAAGACCACTTAGGCATTTCTCTTACCCATAGTCCTATTTTGTTGCTATTTCATTTTTAGCATGATAAAAAAGAGCCATCGAATCTTGGCTTTTGGGTCCTTTTGGTTGTTTCTTTTTTCAAAGATTTATTTATTGCATACAGGGTCTCACTACACAACTCAGACTCATAGTGTTCCTCCTGTCTCAGCCTTCTTAGCACTGGGATTATAGGCACATACCACCACAGGGCCTGGGGCAGCACGCATGTGGTACTTGGATTAGAGCTCAGGTACTTGTGCTTGCCAGGTAGGTGCTCAGACTGCTGAGCTATTTCCTCAGCTCTTGGTTGTTCCTTGATGGGCCCACAGCACTTTGTCCACACTCCCATGAAAGCAAGCTTGCTTCCTCTGGACTTGTCCTGAATTCTATCAACTGGCCCTAGAGTTATGGGGAATGGAAGCAGGTGACAAAGGATAAGAGTGGCCAGTGGCTTTTCCACCACCAGCCATGAGCAGCTGCTGTCCTCACTGCCTCTTTTCTAGAGCCTTTCTTCTGATTTTCCTGTGTTTTCTGAGGCCTTCACCCCACACATTTCACTCTTTCTGTGTTAAGATCACTGATTCTGCTTCACTTCTGTTTCTCCTGTGGAAAAATGAAATGAAAAAGCAGCTCCCATTTCCCCTTTGGTGTGCCCAAGGTGTATTCCTGAAATAAAAAGCTGTCTCCCCTGTGAGGGATTCTGCCTCCCCAGCATGCAAAAAGGAGGCAGGCAAGTTTTCCTTCTTCTGATGAACAATTTAGAGCCAAAGCAGAAGCAAATGTTTTTATGAAGTCACTTCCCTTTGACATCTCCAGTGCTCACCAGGCTTTGTGACAGTAGCTGCCCACTGATCTGTAGGGGCCACTTTTGAAGCTGTCTCTGTAAAGAGCCCTAAGAACTCTATGAAGCTCTGTGAAGCAGGGTGTCATTAGGAAAAAAGCATTCTTAGAAATAGCTCTTAAAGGTGTAAATTCCAGTTCTTCATTTGTGTTTAGACCAATTGCTCTTAAAATGTGAGTGAGGTAACCATTTCATGACAGCAGCACCTAAAAGTATCAGTAAAAACCAGGTCCTCTCCAGTAAGTCTCACTCCATTGTCCTCTGCCTCACTTTACTGCAGGGAAGCCTGGAAGCCCAGTCGATCAACTTTGTCTTTAACAACTAGTGTTGCAGATTTTCTGGCTATTTCTTAGCAAAATTGAAACAGGACTTTCTTCCTGCTGCAAAACAGAAGATTATCTGATAATGACCTCTTTTTCTTTTCCTTAGTTCAGGCCAAGAGATAAAAAGAAGAAGGAAAAGAGACAAGGTGCAGAGAACACACACAAATAGGTACAGTAAATTCCACCGAGCAAGCAATAGCCAAGTTTCAATTAATTCAGTTATATTTAGATCTGGTACTTTTATTTTTTTCAATCACTTAAATAGAACCTTTGAGAACTTACTGTCTGATTGTGTTTAGCAAAACCCTTGAACACATGAAAGGCATTAAAGAGAGATCAGCAAAGTATAATGCTCCATTGCGTTTATGTAACAGTGTAGTTTAGAGACTTTTCATGTCCAAGAGAAAAATGAATCTCACATTATTTGTAAAGAGAAAGCAGGGAAGTTATTTTTATTTTAATTTAAGGAAAAGAAAACAGTTTCAGAGGTGAAGGTCATATGACCAGTTAAATAAAATTTTCTGTGCAGTAATTAGCCTTATTAAAAAATGGTCAACAGATTCTAGAGAGCTGTTTTGTTTAAACTAGTCTATTATCTTACATTCAATCCAGAAAAACAAATAGAAGAGAAATAAGCCAATGAAAGCACAGACTAAGGCTATTTCTGTTTCATTTGGAATGAATTAATTGTAAGCACGGTAGGCAGTATCTGAAGTTACAGAATGTATAATTAGCCATTAGTAGAAACTCACACATTAACATATTAATTTTGATCAGCATAAGACAATTATTTATATTATGCATGGTTTTGCAAATATTATTTTGTTTAATCTCACTGTCTTTTGCCGACAAATCCACTGTCACAAAGAGAGATTTCTGGACAGTTAGAAAAGAAAAGAAAAATGTGTAGGCTCAGGAGAGGGTCAAATTATAAATGAGCTTTAGTGCCTGACTGAGAGAGTGGGTGGGGAGATGGCAGAAACAAAGTTAGCTAGGAAGACAAAACGCTCAGATGAAAGTATCATAGTCATGTGTGATTAACTAGCTGGTAAAAATTAGGTTTGCTTGATTATAGAAACATAAACAATGTGTACATTTCACCATTCTACAAATGACTCTAGATCTATGAGAAATTAAATTTTCAATTCTAGGATTAATGAACAATAATTTATCTCTATTACTCTGTTTAGCCATTTCCAACAAAAAGAAATGCTTTCACTTTCTCAACTTGCACTCTAAAATCCCAACCTCAGGCAGCAAAATCACTGTCGTAGCTAAAATTAAGCTCTCTGTTATGTACACAAACAGTGACAATTGAAATGCACTGTGGGTCTCTGATAATGGATCCCCAATTTAGACCACAGGCAACTGGAGGCACAGCATGTCTATCGGGGGCTGTGGAATCCCTGTCTATCTGGGTCTGTCAAAGCTTTTCTCGCCAATCTTCTGGGCTTTGTGCCAACCTTATATTTTTAGACTAATGGTGTGGTATTTTATAGCTAGAGTTTTCAAAGGGCGACTTTTCTTCAAGTATTATTTTACACAAAGCTGGTACAGTACAGGTATTTCCAATCATTTAATGTATTTCATTGCTTTAAACTGTGTCTTCAATTTTGAAAATCATGCCTACTGCAACATGCTCCTGGGTATGAGAATAGAAAATGAATACATTCATTATAATAAAAAATTCAGGACTGAGACACACAAGAGAGGGTAACAGCCTCCTGTGCCCTCTAAGACCTGCCTGTTGGAAGGCGTCGTGGTCTGTGAGGATGAAGAGGGGAATGCGCTGTCACAGTAGAGGCTCCTCTTCTCTGCAAGCACTCGAATGCCTGCACTCTCCTGTCAGAGCATTTTCAGTTGTGTGCCCTCTGTGAAGCACACAGTCATTAATCATTGGCTGGAAAAGTGGGAGGAATGCTGTGGGCACTTCCCACTTTTGTAGGAAGGGTCTGAGTTTGTGTTCTGCAGGGCCACCTCATGCATATCCTTGCAGCTGAGTGCTCTTTTTCTCCATGGTGTGCTTTCTTTCTCTCTCCCTCTTTTTCTTTCTTTCTTTCTTTCTTTCTTTCTTTCTTTCTTTCTTTCTTTCTTTCTTTCTTTCTTTCTTTTCTTTCCCCCTCTCTCTTTCTTCCCCTCCCTCTGTTTTCTTTTCTTTCATTTCTTACTTTTTCTATTCTATTTTATTTACAGCACTCTGGGTTCTTACAGTCTCAGTGAGTGAACATGACAAAAACACTTGAAAAGGAAGATATTTTAGTAATATATTTTACAAGTGAGATCCTTAAATGCAATTCCGTTCAAAAAGGCTAGGAGAAAAATTCCTGACCCCCAGTAAAATTGCTTAGGTAATTTATATGAAAAGTCTTGCTTTGAATATAAGTAACAACTATTTCCCTCTTTAACTTATATCCATCACTTTCCAGCTTGACATTTATTTTGTATATAGTTCTCTGATTTCATATTTGGTGGCAAATATATTCAAAACCAAACAAGTTCACTTTCAGATAGAATTATAAATTCTTTCTCTCTTTATTTTCATTTGGCAGGAGTATTGGGGTTTGAACCCAGAGTAAATTACACCAACCTACCTTCCCCAACACCCTCTTTAATTCAATCAATCAATCCATCCATCCGTCCATCCATCCATCCATCCATCCATCCATCCATCCATGCACCCATCCATCCATTGAGACAGGATCTTCTCAAGTTACTAAATTGCCCAGGTTGGGCTCAAGTTTGCACACCTCTTGCCTCAGTCTCCCAAAGTACTGGGTTACATGCAGGCACCACCATTGTTGGGTTTAAACTCTGTATCTTAACCCAGTCTTATCCTATGAATAATACTGAAACATCTTATGTTATTTAATGTGTCCTTAACATTTGCGATGTGCTAATGAGTCCTCACAGGCTCCAATCCATGTTGGAGAGCAGAATAAAAGCTAGTAAATGCAGAGTTTCCATGACAACCAAGCATCAGATTTTTTTTTTTTCATGTAAGAAGACTCGTCAATTTTCACTCCAATGGGGACAACCCACTCGGGCCCCCTTCCTGTTCCTCTCTCAGACAGGAGCTTTTCCCAATAAATCCATTTTGTTCTTAAAAAAAAATTCACTCCAATGACGTTTGCCATTACAATAATGAAGTAGGCTACATTTTCTTTGTAATAACATAGTTAATTGGTTATTGACTTTCTGTTTCAGCTTCATCATTTATTTAAATGATTCAAATTTACAGATTATTCATTTTTTCCCTAAATGCTCTAAGTGAGATGTAAAATTTACTTTAACCCATTTGGTTCCCGATATTAATATCAGAGAGAGATTTTGATTTTGCCATGTTTTTTCCTGTTCAGAGGCTATTATTTAGATAAAATAATTGGGATGAGAACATCTAATTCTGCTCCAGCCAAAGGCTCATGGTAGATACATCTTATCACTCTGAATTTAGATTCATGTGGATGAAAAAGAGCTGAGAGCATGAAAAATTCTTTCAAATGGTGGATAGCTTTTTCTTGAGACCGGACTCTATACTTGGAAGGAGGATTTCTCTATTTCTTTCATGTCAGTTTACTTTGGGATGGGTGGAAGATGCAGAACTTCAAATTGCTCATGGACATGATGTTTTGGTTATGTAAATGTCATAGTTTTATAAACACTCAACTTTCAACTTTTGGCAGTTGATGGTTCCTCGAGGACAGAGTGATATCATATATATTTTTGTATAGTTTCTACCAAACAACCTTGTACCAGGTAGGTGAACAATAAAGCTCTCTGTTAAATAAAGCCTCACAGAGGTATAGACAGAAAGAGATAGAAAATGTTATAAAAGTTCCAGGGAAGTATTTGTAGGTAGTATCTCTCTCTCTCTCTCTCTCTCTCTCTCTCTCTCTCTCCCCCCAACCCCCACAGTGCCAGGGACTGAGCCCAGACCCTTGTGAGTGCTATGTGAGCACTCTACTGCTGAGTTATACCCCCAGCTCCTGAAGTAGGTACTCGTGTGTGTTGGACTTTTTTTTGCAAGACCCTCTCTGATGCCAGATGGATGTCTGCTTGCGCTATGGAAGTTCAACCATTCTCCTACTGCCCAATTCAACATCCCTGCCTTTCGAGTAACTAAAAGGGTATGGTATGTTAGGGGTAACATCATTTAGTTATGATGAACTGGGTTACATGATTACTGTGATTTCTTTAGCTGCCCTATGGAGATGAGTGCTCACACTATACTAGACTCATTAGGGAAAAAAGGAAAATAGAGCCACCTGTGGGCCAATAATCGAGACTGTTCTCTGCCTGGTAGAATGACTCTTTTCAAGATCTCCCCTCATCCTTTATTTCAAAACTCAGACCAAATCCCACCTCTTCTAAGATGGCTTTCCAGGTCCCAGCCATAAACTAGTATTAGTCACTCTTCCCTGCCTGCTTAGGCAACACATTATTCTGGCCTTTCTGTGTTACTGTCTTCTCATCAACCCTCTTATCCATTAATCTGTCTCTACTTTTAATCTACCTGGCTAGTTGCTTATGTCAATTCTACTAGAAGAGTTACTCTGCTTGCGGGAAAGGGACAATGGCTTTCTGACCTACAGATTCTCATTGCAAATGGGCTTAATCTAGAGACATACTCCAAAAATAATGGAGAAGGTTACTTAGCCACAGTTTGATGGGAAGCTGCCCAGTAGATCAGGGAGAATAGGGCTGTGGTACCCAGGGGCATTGAATGATCCTGCTCCACAGCCACTGGTGCAAACATGTGGGATTCTGCAAATGCCAAATATCCATACCACAAGCTCATTATTTATTTTTCAGTTACAGAGAATATTAATAACAACCTGTGTCATCCAGTACTTTCAATGTGCCTCTGCCTGGTACTCTGTGTTCATGGTGAAGATAGCCAGCTCTACTCAGCTATCCCTGAGGAAACAAAACAAGAAAAATGGACATTTGAAGAGAAAAAAAAAAAAACCAGTACTCTACAATTCACAGCTGTGTGGCCTTGGCCATGTTAACTACTTAAGTCTTAATTGTAAATCAAAGATAATGGCATCTGTTTATAGGATAGCATTGATATGCCAATGTGCTTAGCATGGTGTGCTCAAAATATGTTAACATGATTACTTTTTATGATTTTGCTAGTATCTCTACTGGTTTCCCTGTGTTTGAGTGAAAGGAAAATACAACCTTTTTACTTTTAATTATCTAAGAAACAAAACAAAACAAAACAAAACAGGGAGCAGCACAATGAAAACTGAAGCCATCTGACTTCTGAGCTTTTCAAAGGGGATATGTTTACCAATCTATACACAGCTAGAATGCCAGGCATGATGATTATGAATCATGAATCCTTCAGCTCACTGATGCATATTGAGTCAGTGGAGTGGGGATAAACACAGGGCTCTAGGCTTTCACGTTGCTTCCTACGCTCACACCTGATGCTAAATGTTTGCTGTCCAGATCACAGCACACTGCAAAACTCACATGGACTCGTTAAGACCCTTCCCCATCATTTTCACTTGTGCTTATTTCTGAGCAGTGCTGGGCCAGCCATCTCTGCTTACAATGAAGAAGCTGGAGCCCAAAAGATTGGGCAATGTAACCATGGCAACCAGGCTAATCAATGGGGCAAGTCTGTACCTGGAACAATGCTAGAGATTTGAGTTGCTTCAGAGATGGAAGAGGCAGCTGTTTTCCTTGGAGAAGTGTAGGCCTGAGGGTGGGCACATGGCAGGGTTATGTTTCATGTCATGCTTCTGAGCGTGTGGAGAAATCAAGAAGCAATTATCATGTCCTGTGAAGTTCCAAGCAGTGTGTTGAGTGCTGTATATGTGTTATCTACATTCTTTTTAATAAACTTATGAGCCAGGCACTGTTATTACCCTCACACTTAGAGAGAGTGAACAATTTGTCCCAAAGGCCCCCATTTCACAAGTGGCAAAATTCAGGTGCTCCTGCTCCAAGTTTATGTTCTTTACAAGTGTAGACATTGCTTCTTCATCTCCATAACTTAACATTGAGTACTTGTTTCCTGACTACTTTTGCTTTGTTCCAATTTTTGTGAAGAACTGGGAGAAGGGTGCAGTGGGGTGGGGCACAAGAGGAGAAGAGGAGGTGGAAGGCAGGAGGAATGGCTGCCTCTTTCAGGCTCTTTATTTCTTTCAGATTCATTCAGTGCTACTGTGTGCTGAGTGCCATGCTAGATTTAGACCACAGCTGTGGAGTTGAAGAATGCCCCTGCTCTTCTGAGGACCCTATGCTCACTTCTCTCAGTAAATGAAATGTGGGACTTCTGGAGGGGATCAGGTACCACACTGTGACATCACCTGTGGCTCTCTCTAAACAGTCTCCTGTGAGAGAAGAGCTCCCTGGCAACTGCGAAACAGCTAAGAGAATGTTCAGGAAAATGTGTGTTTCCCTGAAAGCCAATTCCGAGGCCCCATTTTGAGTCAGAGCCTGAATGATAAACGTTATAGTCTCCTCCCTCAGGGTGAAGTGGACGTGTCCCACCTTTGAAGTTACATGTAACCATCAGGGAGCAGCAGGCAAAACACTGCTGTTGGTTGGGAAGGGTCTCTAATAATAGGCTATACCAATGCTCCGTGGTGGGACACGGCAAAGGACCTTTTTGCTTCCTGTCCCTGGGTGGAGGTGGCCCTAAGGCAAGACCTGGGTGGGCCTCTTCCCTCTAGCTCTTTTGATGAATCTCAGCAACTTTCCTGGGAATCAGTCCTACCCTCTTCTTTTCCACTCCAGGGTTGGTTCCCTCAAATAGCCCAGGACTGCCAGTCATAAGGAGTTAGGGAAAAATGGGATGACTACAGGATCCCCTTCTAATGCACACAGGGATTATGGATCACTGTGTCATCCAGCCCCACACAGCAATTTTCCAAACATCTCTTTCCATCAAACTAACACAGTAGATTTAAAAAAATATATCAAGCTTTGAGTAAAGCATAAAAACTTTCGTAATGGGATCTGAAAACCTAGACTAGCTATGGCAAACCTTTCAGAGCTCTCGACGATGACAAACAGCCCGTGGTGGTGCACGTGCCATAAGCTTGCCACCACTAGCCTAAGAAATTATGTCATCAACAGAGGGCTGTCGACAGTCTGCTCACAGGGTACCAGGCACACTGCCTGCGAACTTTAGGTGAGGGAATGCCGGATTCTGGCTGGGCCTGCTTTTCAGAGCCTTCTTAAACAGGGGATCTGAGATGGCTAAGCAAGCTGCAGCGAGTGGGAGCTGTGGTGGTTAGCTGCAGGGGAGCCTGTGCCCAGGGAACGTGGAAGGCAGCCTTCCTTGGGCCACCAGAGTTCCCGCACCAAGCCACACCCACTATGTCTCCTCCCAAAGGAGCAGAAGAACAGCCACTGCTCTGGCCAGTGCATATGGGGAGCAGATGTTCGCCCTACACAGCCCAGTGAGCTGGCTTTCCAGAGCTGAAAGGTAATGGAAGGTGTCTAGGGACCAGGGTGGAAGGAACCCCATAAGCTGCATGTCACTACCATTCCAGATCAAAGTACAGTTTTGTGACATCTACCACAAGGTCCTCCACGAGCACAGGTCTTCAAGAAGCACCCTTTACCAGGTAGCTCACAGAGCCTGAGCTCTTTCACCTGGGCAAACTATGATGCAATGACTATCCTTAATCCTTTGTTTGTGCCTCTGCATTCACACTGTGTCCTGAGTCACATCCTTTGTTTCTGTCACATGTTTCAGCCTCCTGTTGACTACTGACATCCACCTTTCCCTGAACTCACCTTTTGCCTGAATTGATCTCTTCAGCCTGGGAGAAGGCCACGTTCCTGGGCCCCATCTCCCAGTCTGCTGAACACACAGATGCCTGTAGCTGTGCCAGTGCACCTTTGCCATACCTGGGTCCACCTGCTCTTTGTTAATCTGCTTTTCTGCACACCTGTACACAAACTCTGCCTCCTCACTTGAGTTGCATCAGTGAATATGTTACTCCCAAGGGTAAGCCAAAGATATTATTTATACTGCAGCAGGAGCACCTCTGTTGACGCCTGAAAAACTAGTGTGTTTTCTTTTTCCTCCAAAATGCCAGTTTTTAAAGAAATTTAGTAAAGCAGTACCTTGGTGCTCATTGTTAATTTGTTCTGGGAGGTGTGATGAGAATCAACTTATTTTGCTCAGGAAGAGTAGTGAGCCAGTAACCAATCAACACCGGCAAATTCTAGCTTGCATGTTGGGTACCAAGCAAAACACAAGTCCCAGGACAAAATTTTCATGTCAAAATGTTGAGGACCAGGTTCACTGAGTTTCAAAGCAGGTGAGTACCATGGTAATGGCTATTAAAATTCAGATTCTGGTAAGAAAATTAAATGTCCACATAGCTTTTCAGGAACTTAGTGGGCCTATAAAGAAAGCAGTGGTTTTTAAGGAAGTGGCTTCTACCTCTGCAGAGATGCTGTGGAAATTTGTGGCAGCCTTTTGCGAGTCTCAGTGGTTGAGATACCATGATCGGCATTTGGAGAATGGAGCCCAGGGAGCTTCAATCAGGCAGGTTTTTACAACAGAGAGTTTCAGCAGACATCCTGGAGCCTATGGCCTAACTCTTTTGGACATAATCACAAAATATTTTATGCAGGTTTTAATATATGTACATGGACTGAATTTTCCAGGAATGCAACTACTGCATAAATCAAAAAAGATTATATTCAATTTACTTGGAACATTACCAAGAGGTTTTCATCATTTGGGGAAAAAAAAACATCACATCACTATAAAGTGTGATGACTACTATGCGTGCAAGGCAGTGAATGGCTTTTTGAGTGACCAGTAGAACACCCATATCTGTCTGCATTTTTGCACTTGCATTCCTAGTAATATGATCATGATCAACAGTAACAGTAATACCCTTGTTCTCTGTGAAAATGTTTTTTTAGTGTTGTCATGCCTAACATTTTTTTCTGTAGAAAATGTGTTCTAAATAATGTTTGCCTCCTTTTACATTACACATATATTCAAATCATTTGTAAAATTTTTATGGGTTATATAACCTCTGAGTTTCTAGAAAGGACAATAAAACTGTTATTACTTTTTAATGCAAATATAAAGGGAACCTTGGGGCTTTATGGAGATGAGGATCACTGGCATAAAGCCACATCTATGTGCTATTCGGACTGATGTACATCTTCCATTTTCACAAATAGAAGTAACTTACTGCTGTACTATATGAGAAAAAGAGGCTGAGATTTTCACTAGAAGTTAAGAAAAAGATGATAAAAAATTGTTTAATAGATAACCCCTTGTATAACTAGCTCATTTTCATCTTACTGTTTATTGAGAAGTCTCCTGATTATGTCACTTCACTAGATGTCTTAGGAATTAAAAATCTCAGGGCTGTGACATCTAGCAGCTTAGACTTCCCTCTCTTAGAGGGTAATCTGCATGAAGATGGGCTTTTTATTTCACAAATCTGGCATTTATAACCTTGGCACATAGTGTATTACGTGATGTTTGCTTAATTTAAAATTATGAAATGCTCTTGAACTTTCGCTCCATATAGTCAAGGTGATGGCAATTCAATGGTGGAGGGCCCTAATCATCTGAGGGTGAGAGGAGAAGGGAGCAAACTCTCCTGGAGAGTTGGGACTGAGACACTTGGAGAGGGTTGAGGAGGATGTCTTTAGGAAGGGTAGACCTGAGCCCACATTTTGTCTGTACAGTTTACTACTATACCTGTCTAAACTTGGGAAGGCTCAATTCTTTTCTCTATAAATGGCGTAGTACCACCCACTCCATTGAGCCGATATAAAAATGTAAGGAGATCATAGATATAGAGCTCCCTGGCATACGACAGGACAAAACCAAGTGCACTAATCACCATCCTCTCCTTTTTCTTGTGAACACTTAGATAATTATTGGCATCCTTAAAAAGAAAGCTGTCTCAGCTATTACACAGTCACACGTTCCATTAGACCTCTGTGCATCACTCTCTAGGTTATCAATTAACCCCACATTGGTCCTGCTTTTTTTCCTCTCTTGATTAGTGACAACTAATTCTGTTTTAGT
>PVKN010033926.1:0-11931 GCA_004027915.1 Capromys pilorides
AAAAAAAAAAAAAAAAAAAAAAAAAAAAAAAAAAAAAAAAAAAAAAAAAAAAAAGAAACACAGCTTTTGTAAATAAGTAAGAGGAACTGAAGGGAGGGGAGAAGATTGGGGAAACAAGAAGAATCAAGAGATATTATGTACAGGTCCAAATTCCACAGTGATTGATATCACTACATGCTTGGGACAGGGCTGTGCACGGGTTAAGGTGCTGAAGACAGTGCTCACTGACCATGTTGGAAGACCTCATATTCACAGACACTTCCGCCATGATAACTCTGCAGCTGCAGGAGCTGAATCCCACTCAAACGATTCCAGAGAAAGGAACTGTTAACCTTAAAAATGAGACAGTTCTCCTAACTGGCAAAGTTTATCACTGGCTAAGTCTTTGTTCTAACTTCCAAAGGTCTTGCTCAGGTTTTCACCTTTAGCTCAGCTTTTCTCTGTACCTCCCCTCACACTCTCTGAATTTGTTTGAAGCCCAATAAATAAATGGGCAGTCCACAGAAGTCTTCTTCTTAGCTTCTTGAGAGTTCTGATCTTGCAGGCCCCACAAACCATATCACTTATCTTTTCTAATTTAAATCTTTAAGTTATGGGCCAAAACCCCCATAACTATTTATATCTAACATATAGCAGTAAAATTAGTTTTGAAAAACCAAAAATTTATTTGCACATAAAATTTGAAAAGAATAAAAAATTATATTTGAACCGAAAGAAAGGTAGCATAGGGGCTGGAGAGATAGCTTAAGGGCACAAAAGTGCAAAGTCCTGAGTTCGATTCCTGGTTCCAAAAAAATTAGCATATTCTAATGTTTGACAAAGTAAATTTTTTATTTTTTATTTTTATCTTTTACCTCTTTGGTACAAGCTCTCTCTACACAGCTGAGCCTCATGGCTGTCCTTGTGTTCAGCCTACCTAGTGCTGAGATTACAGGTGTGCACGACCATGCCCAATCTCATTGGCCAGCTCAGTGCGGCAGGCCCAGTGCAGCATGTGGTACCAAGGATCAAACCCTGGTCCCTGTGCTTGCCTAAGTAGGTGTTTAGTTTGCTGAACTATCTTGCTAATACGACAAAATAATTTCTAAAGTGAGATTTAGCAGAGATAAGTACATTTAGATATGATAAAAGGCTCTACCTGCCTGATGATATCTTAACATCCAATTTGTATGTGAGAAGTAAAAAGATTTTAAAATACGTAAGGAAAAATTGGCAAAAGTGGAAAACTAGATATACCATAAGCAAATGGGAAACCTTGACACTCTTCTCTCAACAGAGGATTCTCTCACAAATTAGAAAGAGTATAAATAACTGGAGTAGCACAATTAATATACTTAACCTAATAAAGTTATTATATACTGTGAACAAAAGATGAATGCACAATTTTTAAGTGCACAATGAAACATTTAAACATATCTAAATTGACAAATTATAGAAGATTGAAGCAGAAGTTTTCTCATCATAATGAAGTCAAACTATAGTTCACTAATAGAATGTAACTAGAGTACTATATGTACTCTTACTTGTTATTGTTTTTATGTCTTTGCTTCTGCTACTTTTTACTCTTTAAAAAAAATTAAATCAATCTAAAAAAATAAACAACCACAAAAAAGAATGTAACTAGAAATCTCCAAATGACTGGAAATTAACACATTGAAATTTTACCATTGTTTTAAATAAAAATCACATTGAAATTCAGAGAGCATGTAAAGTGACATAACAATGAAATTGTTAAGATGGAGTTGCACATTTATTTATTTATGTATTTATTTATGTATTTATGTATTTGTGCAGGGTCTCACTACACATTACGGGAGTGGACTTGTAGTGATCCTCTGTTCTTAGCCTCCCTAGTGCTGGGATTACAGGTGAGTGCCACCACACCTGGATTCCACTGTGGGATCAGTACGCCTGGGGATGGGCCTGGCACAGCATGTGGTGCCAGGGATGAATTCTGGCCCCTGCAGTAGCCTAAGCGTGTGCTTAGTGTACTGAGCTTTCTCACCAACCCTCAAAAAAAGCAATAAGCTTTAACTTTCAACCATATTATAAAACATGGTTACTGAAAAGAAATGGTCATTTTAAAATTGCATCTCAAGAAAAGGAAAAGATATGGCAAATTAATTTCAAAGAAAGAAGACAGAAGAAAATAGTAAATTCTTGCATTCTAAAACTTCATATTAAAAACTATATACTTTGTTACAGTCCCAGAAACACACTTGAGATGAAATGAACTTTATTTTTATTATTGGTAAAACAAGATCCTGTTTTGTGGAACATCACCTAGTATAAATTCTGATAGAAATTATAAGTGGAAGTGTGGAAGGAATAAGTGAAATGAGCATTTATTGACACTCTGCAGGCACACCAACCACACCTGCCCCACGCTCGCACAGCAAAGCCTGCAGCTGTGCAGAGCCTGTGCACACTGCGGATCCGTTCACAGAAGCTGTGAGAAATGCACGGTCTCCGCAAGTCACTTAAGGCTGAGGCAAGGCTGGGCCCTGGACAGCGCTGCCCTGAGCCTCGCAGCAGGGGATTGGTTAATCTGCACCAGAGAGGCCTCTTACCCACGTGGTGAAGAGTCCTGGGGAAAGCAGGATTTGCCCAGCAGTCCTCTCCTCCAGATCCCAACCAGGGAGCACTGTGTTTAGTGCTTTTTCTCATCCCTGAAAGGATTTAGCAGACATATTTACATGTGCTTTGAAGTGCTGCTGTCTCAAGAATAGTTTTAAACTTTGCAGTCTGGCTGACTTGAGACCAGCTCCCCAGGCCTCTCTATCTACTGCAGGAGCAGAGGCTACCACCGTGTAGCAGAAGTCGCCACTGCGTAGCAGAGATCGCCACTGCGTAGCAGAAGTCCTCCTGCTTGGGGACAAAGCAAAGACCTCACCCATGTATGTGATAAAAACAGCAAGCAGGAGCCACCTGGGGGACGCCCTCCGTGCCTGCCCTGGTGGGAGGACTCTGTGTGACTCATCCTCATTTCCGCTCCTCTCTGGCAGGACAGATCACAGTATAAACAGATCCCAGTAGCTCTGGGGTTCTTGTTGTGGATAAGATTGAAGGGGAAAAAAGCAACGACAGGAAGTAATGAGGGGGTGGCCAAGTGCATGTTTATCAGATAGAAAAAATAAAAAGGCTCCCAGAGTGATTCCTACAAAGCAACAAACCCTTAGGTGTGTAAGTGTGTTGGTTCTTTGAGGCTGAGTGTGTGACAGCCAGCAGGGATCCTCCTGGTTGCAGGTAGGTAGGCCCTGGATATAGAGAAAGTGAGTTGCATTGCTTGCATTTCATTTCCTCCAGGGTGTCCCTGTTGGGTAAAGACCTGTTCTTTGACTCTTGCATTTTGCTAGGCCCTGATACTCAGTTTTGACTTAGTTGTTTAGGCTCTCTTGCATGTTTACTAATTCAGTTAACTATTTAGGACCTATTGTTCTAGGCCACTAAATTAGATAAATATTACAGATAGTCAAATAAGGATAGGCTCTGGAAGGACCTCATGCAGAACAAAAGGTGTCTTATAACTGTGGGAGAGACAGATACCTCGAGACAAAAGATAAAACAAGTGCACCCATGTACTTCCTAAGGATAAACATCAGGGGTTGGTATTCTAAATGGAGGTTGATGACCTTGAGAAAGCAGGTGTCCGGGGGTGGGGTGGGGGGTGGGTGGGGGACTGGACACTAACACAACCCGCTGGGGAAAAGACTTTGTTTGGTTTTCATGCCCTCTTCCCACATGACTTGCTTCTCCATTTGATCTCAGCTTACTCAGTTTTACCTGAGATCCTTGTAGCTCATAGAGATTATAATCATAATCCTATTAGTTGATCATAGTTTTGTCCCACTTCATAACCACCTTTCAATTTCTCATTTTCCCCCACCTTTGTTTTTACAGAAATCTAAAAAATTCAGGGTCCTTAGCAACCCACTCAAGACCCCTTCTCTCTCTCCCAGATAGAAGCTCTCTTTCCCCCAATAAATATATATGGCTCTTAGCTGCCTTTATTCCTAAAATTCATTCTTTGATATTAGAGAACATAAACTCACATCAGACATCTAGCAGACTGGGAGCTTCTTTCCTCCGTATCACTAAGTCTGATCCATCTAACTTCCATCTGTCTGCCTCCAGGAGTCTCCATCTGTTGTATCCTCAGTTTTCAGCTGGGGAAAGGGGTCAAAGCAACAACAACTAGACCAAGCACCTGCCTAGGACTCACACCAATGCCTCTGATGGTTGCCACAGTGACCAGAATCCAAGACTGCAAAACTCAGTGAGGTGGGTCTGGACTGCAGGAGATCCTCTCACTCTCTAACAATAACAAGTGCAATGTTTGTACTGAGAAGAGTCATAGCTCACCACCACATAACATGAGCTTGTGCTCCACATAGCTCTGTGCGACTTCCATAGAGATCTGAAGCACTAAGTTCTGTGTTCCCATTGCATAGCCTAGGAAGCACTCCCAGACCTGAACTTCAAGGGAGCAGCTACACAATCTCTGATCCCATTTGCTTTCCTTTGTATAGAAGAACACATGCAGATTGCATGCATTCTACAATAGAAGAAAAAAGGAATGCATTCAGAAGACATTGTGCCAGATACTAGAATTTAAATCTCAAAATGTGGGACTGCAGGAAAAAAAAAGTGGTAATTCAGCATTTGTCAAAAAAAGAGAATAGTAATGTTTTTGACAAAAGCATTGGTTTGAGACTCAATCCTTCTATCCACCCCACAAAAAACTTTCAACTAGACTTTTAGCTATTAAGAAGGCTTCTTGAACTGGTAAGATCCCTGTTGTTCTGAGGATCATTAGATCTTTTTATTTCTGCTACTGCTTTTCTAAATTCTGCCCAAATACTGAATGAGTTAACACCATAGAGAGAAAGCTGTGCTGGTTATCAAAAGTACCACGGAAATTATCCCTGCTTCAGTTAATCTAAGTATCCTCTTGGTCTAACTGATAAATCTTCCAATTAATATCTCCACCAAGGAAGAATTGAGTAAATGATATCATGGCTCTGTTATGTTGACTGGAGGCTAAACTCCAGGCATCCTGCCCCTGATCACCACTGTGGAGTCACTGGAAGGATGTTCGAGCATTACTCAATGGGACAGATAACAATTAGTACATGAGAACACACTTGGTTGCCACTTTTTCTTTTTGGTAGTACCTGAGGATCATAAGCAGATATGTTTATATATAATATATTATATATATAACATATTATATATTATATAACAATGTACATATTATATAGTATACATAATATATACATCATTATATATATCTACTGTACATATTGTATATATAATATTGTTCTTGAAATACTATTTTGACTTTTCCTTCACCTATCATCTGGAGATGTCCAGTCTGAAGCAGTCCACCATGAGAAAGTAGGCCTAGAGTCCATAAATTATGTTGTTTGGAGCCAGGTTTTCATTGATAGTGAGTCTGGAGATGGGAAGATTGATGCCTCTAACTGACCATGTAACACTGGACAAGGCTTCTCGAGTCATGATGTAGTAGGAGAGCCTGAAAAGAAAATCTTAAGTCAGTCTCCATCCTTTCTTAGAAGGAATCCTCTGGGGGACCAATCCACAAAGTAATAATTAAAGTCGCATATAGGGACCCATACCATGGGTTCTTCCAAGGGTCCAAATCACCTCCTCAAAATGAAGGGCATGAGCTTCTGGAATACAGATATGAATGGTAGGTTTAAAATCTTTTACAAGGTTATCATCAAAGGGAATAGAATTTAAAGTTAATAAGGCCAGTTGTCTTTTAGACAGTTGTACTTTGCATGTCTGATCTATAGCTGATATGCAAAGGCTAGCATCTTATTGTAGCTGGGCTACAAAGGAAGATATGCAAAATGAGATGTAACATTAAGCTTATTCTGTTCTTATAGATGCATTAACATTTATGGGCTGGGCAGAATAATATATATAGGGATATTTCTATAAAATGGAAAACCTCTGCGGGCTTGTCCATCCAAGTAAAAGGTCTAACAAAGGATGGATTAGGTACGTAGGCCCAATCCACATCTCCTTGAATCACAGGAATACATAGAGAAGCTGCTATAAGAGTAGGCATTGCAAGAAGATTTTCAGGTGATTGATTCAAACTCTGGCTATTTTAGGTAGGAAGCCTCACCAACAATCTGTTGGAAGCCTTCTCAGGAAGGTGGATGATGTGTTGCTGGGTTCACTGTTTGAGATCTCTGCAGAGAGCTTGATGTTTTGTGCAGATGGGTTGGATTTTGGCCATAGAACAGTTATGATGGTCATAATGTCTCTCAATTTTCTGTGGAAATATAAATATAAACATGGACTCAATTTAAAAGTGATGGAGACTGTCCCAAACACCTGTTTGGAGGTCATGCAAGGTAGGATTCAGAAAGTTAAAACATATGTAGAAAAGTTGTGACTGTGTTCCCCCTTTCTTTTGTTTGGCAAGTTGATTTTTAGTATAAGACAAGTGTATTTGATTATTATTTGACCTTGGAGGTTATGGGGAGTCCTTGTAACATGCTTTATCTTCTAGCTATCAATAAAACTTAAAATTTTTACTAATGTTATCAAGACTAATATCAGGTTTTAATGTTTGCAACATTAAGTTAGCAAAGGCTGATATGCAATGTTGTCTGGTGTGCTGATTTTACCTGAATGACACAGCATGGGGCAATATGAGCAGGTATCTATAGAAGTGTGAATATATCTAGGTTTGTTAAAAGAGGATGTAGGGTTAATACTCTTTTGCCATGACTGGTTGGTTCTAAGAACTCTGGGATTGTATCTCTGTTGAGGGATAGGCCTTGGAATGAGCTGATAAGCAGGGAATGACATCATAATTTGTCTCATTTGGGCTCTGATAATTTTAAATTTCTTTTGCAAAGGTTTAGAATTCTGAGAAACAAATTTATGAGGTTTTCCTGCCTTATCAAAAGTGGAAACCACATTTATAGTATCACTTGTATTATAATTAACTGATGACAACAAACCTGGGATATTACCATGGGATCTGATATATTCAGGAAGGTGTGGAGTAGTTCTACTTCATACAGCCCTTAGCAATTTTATTCTTATTTTTTTAAATTTCTTTTTATGCTTATTTTTTGGCCAGCTCAGGGTGCTTTACAGAAGGGTCTCATGCTCCATTGGAGGTGGGGATTACATTGCATTTCCAGGTACCTGAGTGACTTTGCCAAATTATGTGCTTAGTCAACTGTGCTACCTGGCAAGTCCTTGCCACCCACATGTTAAAAATAGTTGCAATAAAGTAGGTTTGAGGTGACTTAATTGCAGTTGTTCTCTTACCAATGTTGATACAATCCTTAACTTTTTCTGAATAGTACCAATAACCTTCATTATAAATATAATTTTATATCTGTTTTATCTAATTAAATGCAAACTTGTAAGAGTACAGCTCTGCAAGTTTTTAACTAAGTCTCTGCTTTCTTGCTATTATATCAGAACCATCATCCTGCTGTGTGGTAACATAACACACACCTCTGAGCTCAGAAGTAACTAAAAGTATCATATTCTTTCATGAGGTCTATACACCATAGACTGACAAGATGCAGTGTAATGAACAGCGTTACATTGCCTGTCTGTCCGTCATGGCTGACATAAGGGAGTCAGCCATGGAGAGAATAGAATTGGCTGTAAACTCTGAAACAGACTGCAGAGAGCCCAGCAAAGCAGTGTAGGCAGGTCTAGTTGGCCAAGGAAATGCCCTTGATTGGCTCTGTACTATGGTGACATCAGCTCCCATATCCATCAATCTAGTAAAAGATTTCTCATTAAACTTAATGCCACAAATACACCTAGGAACTGAAATAACCTGGGAAAAATCAAATTTTTTGCTTAAAGGTTCATCCTTACCAGGTTTATATGTGAGGTTAAGGATAGGAGTGGAAATTTCAGTGGGATTTAAATTTGGCTTTTCTCCCCAGAACAAATCAAGGCTAGAAGCCATTGGTAAAACTAATTTTTAACTCAGAGTGGTCCACCTGATCAGGGAAACAAGAGAAGCAAGATTTTACAGTTGACACTTCCCAGAAGGGGACTCTTTCTATCCTGATTTGAAAAGGATATAATTGGCTTAACTGGGTCCAAATCACTGGAGCACTGACTGACCCTTCTTTTTTATTGCTACTGGTACTCTCTGTTTGGGCATGTGGTTTTTTCTCTACAAGAGTGTGTCATTTTTATGAAACTTAGATTTTTAATCTTTTGCCCAGTGAAAATCATGCAACATGGATACTGAATACCAGGTAAATCCCCTGAGGAGGTTGGAGCCTTTATAGGAGCTGGCGAGTGGGTCTTTGCTTGTCATAACTAAAACATTTAACCATGTCAAATATATTAGCAAAGTGTTGGAATATAGCCTGTGTCATGAGTTCTGAAGTGTGGGTGGTAAAACCAATATTTTGGCATGCATGAATGTAAGCAGATAAACGTTTGAATGGAGTACCAAGGCTAAAGCTTTCTTACATTTATCATTGGCATTCTCATAGGCTGATTGACAAATGAGCATTTTAGCTGCAATGCTGTGAGGAATCTGCTTATTTGTGGCCTCTTTTAGTCTTGCTAAAAACTGGGTGTAAGCTTCTCTAGGACCCTGGAGTATCTGAGTAAAGTATTTCTTAGGTGTACTGTCCTCTGGGGCAGAAATCCATGCATGGCATGGCAGCTCTTTACACTGCATGAAAACAAGGGATGGAGCCTGGACCTGAGGTTTTAAGTCAGCATATTGGCTGAGCCAGATAACATTTCATGTGTGATAGCTTTAAGACTTTTTTCTTCACTATCTTGATTACCCTGTGTCTGTTCAGATAGGAGTATTCTTAATTGTGATTCAAAATGTAGGACTTGCATGAGGGAAGACACTATGAGAGCAAGGTGGGTTACATCACCTGGCACCCTTTGAAAACCTTTAATTACGTTATCCAAACCAGCAAGAGTATAAGAAGCTTGGGCTCCTTTGTCTAATACGTTCTGATTTAAGACTTGTAGGAGAAAGAAGTTAAAAGCTGATCTCATCTCACTGTACTTTGGTATTTTTGAGGGCGGGGAAGGTGGGACACTTCAGAGCCACTGAACTGACTCAATGACATGGATGACAGCCGGACTTTGGGAAACAGTCTCTGGGCCATTATCTTCCAAACTGGGTGTGGAGAATAAAGCTGACTGTGTGAATAAATTGGAAAAGTTTTCCATTTCTTTATGAATATCTTGTAATAGTGAATTTATTAGACTATCTACACTTTAAACAAGCTTCCTTCTTCTCCACTAGCCCATTTGGAGGCACATTACCTTGGTGATGATCTGATTCTGTTGTTATGGTTCCATCAGAGTCCTTTTCTCTTTCAATTACCTTATTCATAGGCATTTTGTCAGCACAAGTACAGTGCTTTGCCATGGTAAACTGTTGCTGATCTGCATTTCCTGCTGAGTTGTTCTGTTGCAAGGACGAGATGGCCACCCTCGCCAGGCTATGTGTGGCTGCAGTTCACAGGTGGATTTTATTTTGGGTTTTAGCTACATAAATGCTCTCATCTATTTTATTCCAATTTCTGAGATCAAGTGTACCAACTTTGGGAAAAGAAGGATAGAATGTAGCTATCTCATAGAGTAATCTAAAAACTTGCTTAGATGGCACCTTAAAGCCTGCATCTTTTAACAATTTCATAATCAATAAACTAAATTCTTTCTGTTCTGTGGAGAAAGGCAGAGCTTGCCCCATTGTTACCCTTGACCAACAGACTCCTATTAACTACTTGTGTCTGAGCACTACAACTAGTAAAATGACCTGCTTACCTCTAAATTGGTCATGCAAGGTCTAGTTGGTTGCCAGGACCTGATTTTGGATAGTGGTTGTGCTGAAAACGTCATGTGTCTCAGCCACGTTGAGTGCCAAATGTAAAGGGCCCTACCTGGTCCTCATCTAGGTCCAGGAAGTTTATATTTGTAAACCCATGGATATATTATAGGAATCCCATCAAGTTAATTCAAATACACCACTTTCCATGCATAGTGAGAATAAAGATATTAAAGCATATTTATATTTATGGGGAGTCAAGGGATCCTAAGTCCAGCCATGGCGATGGCTATCCAGAACAAAGGCCTCAACCCGGAACTAAACTCAAGTTTTATTCAGTCATGAAGGAGGAGTCGCTTGAGGATGAGTGACTGAGAATGGTAGGAAGTAGTTGACTAGTGTGAGCTGAGCTAGGTAGGAGGCCTATATTTACCTGTATTTGCCTCTGTAATATGCAGAGAGAAGGATATGCAGAGAGCAATGTGCATTACACAATGGAAATAGTATCTAATGTTTTGGTGTCTGGTGCTTTTGCCCTGATATGTAATCCGTAAGACCCATGAAGCAATAGCCTCTATCCTGAGGCTTGATCCCAGCCAACAGGGTAGAACATTGATCTTCCTTATCTCTAGCAGACTCATATGAAACAGCAGGGCTGGGGAGATAGCTCAGTAAAATAAGCACTTGCCTGCAAGCACAAGGGCCTGAGTTCAATCCCCAGTTCCACAAAACAAACAAATAAACAAACAAAAAAATCAGCAGCAGGTGGAGTAACTAGGGAAACATGTGTGCCATCTTCAAAAACTACCACCTGCACCTTGGCTAGACCAATAAGCATTGCTTAAAATCAACTGAAGGGATAAAGGAAAGTCCTAGCCAGCTCTGTACATATCAATGCATGGAAATAGGTTCAGACACAGCCAAAATGGAAATGGTTGCTCTTCTTTCAAGGAGAGGTGCCCAGGTTATCCTCCACAGTTATTCTTGCCACATTTTCTGATGTCAGTTCATCCCCGGCTTCTTCCTGTCACCAAGGCAACAGAGTTACCATGGAAAGCCAGTGTGCTGTTGTACAAACTATCCCACAGAAGTCTTTTTTTTTTTTTTTTTTCTGTATTAGTTCTTGACATCTTGGTATATGAAGCATTAAGTGATCAGGAGAATCCTATGTAGAAACATTTCTCAAAATGTACAAGAGATGATCAAAACATGTACAAAATGATTACATTTTTAAAGTGTATGATAGTAAAAAATACATAATCACTTACTCCCTCAAAATCCTCCGTATCACCTGGGTGTGCTGGTGGTGCATGTCTGTAATCCCAGCACTTTGGGTGGCTGAGGCTGGAGGATTGTTGTGAATGTGAGTCCAGCCTGGGCTACACAGAGAGCTCAAGACCACTTTGTACTACATAGAAGACCCTGTCTCACAACAGCAACATCTTTCTCCTCACTGTAAATATATTCATTCCATCACACTTGGCATTTTCTAAAGCAACTCTGGAGTCTGCTGGCATGAGCATCTTTTTTGTGGCTGCCTTGATTTTCGGAATGTCCAAATGCGTACAGTAATTTCTGTCCAGCAAGAAAACATTACAGTGAATCCCCATTCACCAGATCTGTAACCATGAAATTTCTCTTTTCAAAGTCAAGTGATGTTCAGAGGTAAACAAATTTGAAGGATTCAGGACATCAAGGCCGCCGCAACAGCACAACTAAAGATACTCAGGAAAGAAGGCTCCAGGACAGGTTTACAAAGAGGTAAGAATGATGGCATAAGGGTGTTTGTAGTGAGGGAGAGTACTTCTTATGGCTTAATGACACAGCATCAGTTACGGTAATTTTAAAACTTAAACACACTCCAGTTTTCAATTTTGTCTTGTAGCTTCACTGTTACTGACAACAGCATTACTGTGGAGCTTATAAGTGTAGATGCTTTGGGCCCTAGTTATAACCCTGTCTTAGTCTGAAGAAACCTAGGTTATAGCAAACGCAATGCTAACATTTATGGCACTAAAATTTGATAACTGATGTGATAGAGGATAAGAGTACCTTACGTTATACTATTAACCAGAAAGGAAGGGAAAGTTTACAGATGAAAAGCA
>PVKN010033927.1:0-11931 GCA_004027915.1 Capromys pilorides
AAAAAAAAAAAAAAAAAAAAAAAAAAAAAAAAAAAAAAAAAAAAAAAAAATAAGATAAATAAAATAAAAAAGAAAATTACCCTAGAGGGCTGGGGAGATAGCTCAATAGAATAAGTGCTTGCTTGGCAAGCACAAGGTCCTGAGTTCAATCCCTGGTACTGAAAAAACAAACAAACAAACAAGAAAACTACATTAGAGTTATGTTAGCTTATGCCTGAAGTCTTTTAGACTCATACCTAGCTTATACCTGCAGAACCATTCCCCAACCATTTTACCCTCTAAAATGGCCTATGGAATTTCAAGGAGAAGCTGATCTCTTACCAAGGGCTATAATTCTTAGCAGTCAAAACATTAAACAAACATGACATTGTCATCACAAATCACTAGACTACTTTCCTGCCAGAACAGAGGAATCTTCAAGGCAAAAAAAAAAAAAAAAAAAAAAGCTAAGGCACTAAAGATGTGAGTGGAGATGTACAGCATTTGCCTGGCATATGTGAAGCTTTGGGTTAAATACCCAGGAATCATAGAGTGGGGCACAATGACCCAAAATAGGAAGGGAAAAAAAAAAAGCTAAGGACACAGAACAAAAAGATGGATAAACACTGCTCCTTCTGATCCCAACAATAATCATACAAGTCTGGTTTAAGGAAGGAAATATTTATGACGCAGAGGAGTGATTTGGAAAAGTGGGGTCTAAACAAACTGAACTATCTTGAACTCATGAACATTCTTTTTCTTTTTTGGCAGGACCGGGGCTCAAACTCATATGACTTTGCACTTGCCAGGCAGGCACTTGTGCCACAGAGCTATCTCCCCAGCCCCTCACTAACATTCTTAAAACATACACTGGAGGGCTGGCGAGATGGTTCAGTGGTCTAAAGCGCCTGCTTAGGAAAGCTCAGGCAACTGCAGGGACTGCGGTTCAATCCCCGGAACCACATGCTGCGCCAACCCCACCACCAGGGCAGGCTGAGCCAGCCACAAAATAAATAAAGAAACAAACAAACACAACAAGCAAACAAATAAATAAATAAAATAAAATTTAAAAAAAAAACATACACTGGAGACCTTCTTCGTGCCAGGTCTGTCCTAGCTGCTGAGAACATGAGAAATGAGATAAATTCCCAGCCCTCAAGAAGCTTCCTTTCTAGCCAGAGTGATAGAAAAATGATAAATACACTTGGTAGGGGATAATATCCAGGTCAGGGCCTTCTTGTAAAGAAAGCAAAGGAATGAGCAATACAAGAGTAAAGCCAGGAGGAGCATGATATGAGGCCAGCCTAGACAACATAGCAAATTCAAAGCCTGCATGGATTATACATCAAGACCTTCACCCCTTAAGAAAAAAGTCTGAAATTAGAAAACACTGTAGAGGGGAGCTGGGGAGATAGCTCCGTGGCACAAGTGCCTGCCTGGCAAGTGCAAGGTCATGAGTTTGAACCCCGGTCCCGCCAAAAAAAAAAAAAAAAAAAAAAAAACAGAAAACACTGCAGAATTTTATCTTATTTTTTTGTCTTTTTAAGACAGGGACTCATATGCAGTTAAGGTTGGCCTTGAGCTCACTCTGTAGTCCAAGGTGGTCCCCAACTCACAATGATCCTCCTGCCTTTGCTTCCTGAGGTGCTGGGATTATAGGACTGTGTCAACACATCCAGTCACACTGTAGAATTTTTAAAATGGGTACCAAGATCAAAGTTGTTATTGTTGTTTAATGACTCGGCCTGTGTCACAGAAAAAATAAATAAACAAAATAAACAAACAAAAAAACCTGAAAGCCTGACTTTAAAAGTAGATTACATTGGGGCCAATGAGATGGTGCAGGGGTCGAAAGCCACCTGCTTAAGCAAGCTTAGGCAAGCGCAGGACTGGCAGTTCAACTCCCGGCACCACATGCTGTGCCAGTTCCACCCCCAGAGCTGGCTGAGCCGGCCATAATATAAAAAAAATAAATAAAGATCGATTTCGCCAAAGAGCAGATAAACAGAGATGTCATCATTACCAACGAACACTACACACCTAATGGGTTATAGTTTGTTTAGAGTCCATGGCAGAGGTGAGCCAGCTACTAAAAAGAAGGGATGGGCTGGAGAGATAGCGCAGCAGTCTAAGCGCCTGCAAGTGCCATGCCAGCCCCGCCCCTAGGGCAGACTGAACCGGCCACACACACACACACACACACAGCAAAACAAAAAAAAAAGGGACGTAGTTTCAAATAAAATGCAGCAAATTAGTTATGCCAGAGCATTAACTAACGTACTCTAAAACAAATTGAGGGCCCGCAAGATGGTTCAGCGGTGTAAAGCGCCAACGCTTAGGCAGCCATAGGGATCGCGGTTCAATCCCCAGCACCACATGCTGTGCCAGTTCCCCCCTCCTACCGCACCCCCAGCCGGCCATAAGACAAAAAAAATTTAAAAATAAATAAATAAAAGAAATCGAGTCCTCCCTAGCCCACTTCGGTTTTATGTTAGTCCAGCAACTAAGTCCTACAGTAATACCAAGAAATTTCTGCTGTTCAGTCTTTGTGTCAGTGCGTATAAGCATTTCTTCTCTATTACATCCTCTAAAGGTGAAATCTAAGAATGGAGGCTAGCGGGCCTTGTGTATGTGTATCTGTTGGAGTCTCATGTGATGTTATTTATAAACTACCAAGTAGCAATGAAAAAAAAAGTTAAGAGGGGACTGGATTGTAGCTCAGCGGCACAAGCGCCTGCCTCGCAAGCACAAGGTCCTCAGTTCAATTCCTAGTACAAGAAAAAAAAAGGGGAAGAGAATGGTTTAAAACGGATGAAAATTAGGCTTTCCAGTAACAATCACTGCCTTAACCCTCCCCAGATAAGGCTAAAATAAACTTCTGCCGAAATATCAAGACTACCAGGAGTCACGCCAACGCAAAGTATAGGACATAGTATCTGGAACTTTTTTCTTTCATCGCGGAATCGAACCCAGCACCTTGTGCAAACTGGGCAAGGGCTGTACCAAGGAGGTACGCGCTCATCCCAAAGCTCTATCTTAATGTCATAGCGAAGAAACAATTAAGACTGCCAGCAGGGGGTAGAAAAAGAATCTAGGAACATGACCTTGCCCACGAGCCGAGTACTTCTGCACCCCTCCCTCTGGCTTCCTGGGAGCTGGCTCCTGCACTCCCAATTGGCCAGCTTGCCAGTTCCAGCATCTGCCTGGTAGTGACAGACAAGGGACTCTCCAAGGAAGACAGGAGGGTCTGTAAAGAGGCGGCCGGGGAACGGAGGCCCAGGAGGGAAAAAGAGAGGAGCTCCGGAGGGCTGAGGTCGGGCGTTGGCGGCTGAAGGGGACACGACTCACGCGGACGCTCGGGGACAGCAGAGGGAGCCTCAGAGGGCCGGGGTGAGATGAGCGGGCGAGGGCCGCCGGCGGGCAGCGGAAAGGAGGAGGAGCGCCGGGTCTGGGGGTCCCGCGGGCTGCGAGGCGAGGACTGCAGGGGTGCAGGGCGGGAAGCGCGGGCTGGGGTCACGGTCGGAGCCCGGCTGGGGTCGGGGCCCGGCTGGGCGCCCGGGCGCGCGCACTCACGTTCTCCCACCAGCAGGATCCGCACGTCTTTCTTCATGTCGGCGGCTCTCTGGGGCCGGGCTCGGCCCGCACGCATGGAGTGACCTCCTCTCGCCGGGAGCGCCCACCCCACGGCGCCGCTCTGCACGCGCTGCCGTCGCCACCTGCCAGCCTCTCAGGCCGCTTTGCCCAAGCCTCGGCCGCCCCGGCCAGCAGCGCCGCCCGCTCCGCTACCTCCTCGCTAGGGAGCCGGGACAGCACCGACTCCACCTCCTCTCGGCTCCTCCGGCGGCGGCGGCGCGGACGACGGCGCGCGAAGAGGGACATGAGCTTCCGGATCGCAAACGTTCTTTCGGCATGGAGAGCGCCCCTGCCGCCAGAAAAGGGTAGCACAGGTCAGGGAACTCCGGAGCACCCTCCTGTCGTTACAGGGGTCAGGGATACTGCTTGGCCCGTAATTTGAGTGGCAGATTTGCTCGAAGTTCCCTGTCCAAGGTCACTTAGCTAGAGATTGTCAGGAATCATCTGAGTTTAGTGACTTTCGTCAGGTTTCGGTGGCCGGCATGATGGCAGGACATGTGGTACCGGAGATTGAACCCCCGGCCCTTGAGCTTGCCAGGCAGGTGCTTATACCGCCGAGCTATCTCTCTGCCCCCGCCAAGTGACTTTGTAACTAAGCTAACTAAATCAAATGACTTTCTTCTCTCGACTTGGTATTTATTTATCTGTTTATTTATTGGTATCAGGAGTTGAACTCTGGACGTTGCTTGCCAGGGAGGGACCCTGCTGCTAAGATAGATAGATAGATAGATAGATAGATAGATAGATAGATAGATAGATAGATAGATAGATAGATCGATCCAGTGTATTTTTTAAAATTTATTTATTTATTTATTTGGAACAGGGTCTTGCTAAGCAGCTCAGACTAGTAGCAATCCTCAGCACTAGGATTACAGGCGTGTACCACCATGTGGTACCAGGAATCGAACCCAAGTCCTTGCACTTGCCAGGCAGGCAAGAGCTTAGATCGCTGAGCTATTTCCCCAGCCTATTCCTTAGCCTACTTGATTTGTTTGTTTGTTTGTTTATTTATTTATTTATTTTTGCGGTACTGGAGATTGAACTCAGGACCTTGTGCTTGCCAGCCAAGCGCTTATTCTATTGAACCATCTACCTGGCCCTACTTGGTTTATTTTTATGGGAGGGTCTTCTAATACTATACTTCATTCTCAGGCTGACCCGGGGCCATGTCAGACATAGGTTTTCTAATATTGCTTTAACTTTCTCCATCTGGGAGAATCTGTTCCAACATCCCTAATGCTTGGTTCACTGTGAGAAGTAGATACGTAACCATGTCCCACATAAAGACAGTTACATCAATGGATTACATAAACCAGAATAGGTATACTAAACAGCCTAGGTAGTTGACTATACCACCTAGGTTTGTGTGTGTGTACGCTGCATGGTGTTCACACAGTAGCAAAGTCTCCTAAAGATGCATTTCTTAGAATGCATACCTGTTATTGCTATGGGTCGGAGATGCGCAGCGAGATTATTTACAAACTAACCAAATAAATAAATCCTTTAAAAAAATGTATACCTGTAATAAGTGATTTATAAACCGGGCATGATAGTGCACGCTGGCACTCCAGCGGTTGAAGTGCTGGCCCCGCCTCCGGTGGGGGGGGGCGGTTGCTGAGCCGCAATTGAGACGGCGTGATGGCGCGTGCCTGTAATCCCAGCTCTTGGGAGGCTGTAAACAGGCAGATAAGGAGTCCGATCTAGTAATGAGACCCTCAACACCTTGTAGACCCTTCCCTAAAACAATACAAAAAAAAAAAAAAAAAAAAAAGAGTAATCCAGAGGATGGTTGTGAGTATGAGAACAGCCTGGGCTACAACATGAGCTCAAGGCCAGCCTGAACTGCACAATGAGACCCTATCTCAAAAAGACAAAAATAAGGGGCTGGGGAGATGGCTCCGAGGCACAAGTGCCTGCCAGGCAAGTGCAAGGTCATGAGTTTGAACCCCGGTCCTGAAAAAAATAAGACAAAAATAAAAATAAGGAAAAAAAAAAGTAATATTTAAGACAGGAAACAGTTGTTTCCTCATTTCTTCGTATTAGGAATCAAATGCAGGATCTCACATCTGCCAGGCAGGCATCATGCTGCTCAGCTATATCCCCACCCAGGTGTTTCCTCATTAATTCAATAAACGTTAAATATACATACATACATAATATAGTCATAAATCACTTATTTTTATTTTTGTCTCTTTGAGACAGGATCTCACTGTGCAGTTCAGGCTGGCACACTCACTTTGAGACCAGTCCAGGCTGGTCTCAAACTCGAAGCTATCCTCCTGCCTCAGCCTTGGGAGTACTGAGATTACAAGCATGCACCACCACACCCAGCTACATAATAAAATCTTAAAGGGAATAAAATGTGCATAATGTTTATCTCCTTTACTCTTCGCAGAAGCTATGTGATCTCCTACAACAGTTAAGAGCTGCTGACCAATTTTTCTGGATTTGAATCCAAATTCCATCACCTAATGGCTTTGTGACTCTGAGTAAATTCTTTTGCTTGTCTGAGACAGGGTCTTGCTGTGTAGTTCAGCCTGACCTAGAACTTCCAATGGTCCTCCTGCCTCAGCCGCCTGCATGCTGTGATTATAGGGATGCACCAGCACTCCTTGCTCAACAATGGTGCTGGTTAGCCATCTGCAATGGGGCCAGCTTCAGCTATCGTCATGGTCATAAAATTTCACTGAAGTTAACAATTTAAAGGTTTTGAGGCAAATATGTTTCTGTATTTGCCATGGTACCTCACCACCTTAGTTGTCCTGTTGTAGGCAGCTGAATTAGATAGAAATGTTATAGGCAGTTAGATAGGGCCAGGCCCTCAAGGATGACATGGAAGACAAGATGACTTCACAACTATAAACAGACACTCCTCCACTATGGGCCAGATCTCAAGAGTAAACAAAAACAGCTACATACTTCCCTAGGGATGGGCATCAGGGATTGATATTCTAAGTAGGTATCTATCACCTTGAAAGAGCCCAGTTGAGTCACTAACCCAACCCCCAACAGGAAGAGACTGGATTTAATCTATTTTACCTGAGCAATGGTGCTTGTAATCTCATTGGTTGACCATAGTTTTGTCCCACCTCATACCCACCTAAGTGAGTTCCCCTGGCTTCTCCACAACTTTAGACCCTCCTCACCATGTGGTTTTCCTCTATAAAAGTCCCTGGAAGAGATAGCTTCCTGGGGAAAACCCACTCAAGAACCCCCTCCTGTTCCTTTCTCTCTAACAGGAGCTTTCTTTCCCCCAATAAATCTATTCTGCTATAACCTCCCTTTGTTCCTAAAATTTATTCTTCAGTTTTAGAGAACACGAACTGACCCCAGGTAATTTTCAGGTTGGAATGATCAGTTTTCCCTGTATCATTTGGAGGTCATCTACCTGGAATCAGTTTTTTTCTCCCTGCATCAGTCTCATGTCTCAAAGGAGCATAGAAAAGGAAACTCTTTCAAAAAACCACTTGGTCTGTAAAACGATAACACAAGAAATGGGGAAGACTCTTGGTTCACCGGAAGATAATAAAATCATATTCCAGGATGGATACAATAAGGTACGCATGATGCTACAAGACTTGTGTCACCTCTCTGGCCCCAGATTTCCTTTCTCCCAAATGTAGATTGTAATCTCTGCCTTTCAGAGTCATTTGGAGAATCCCACAAAAAAATGTGCAATTTCTCCTGGACTTACCATGAAGTTACCTTCAAATAAACCTAAGAAAATGTACTTCCCACACCTTACCTACAGAACCCCCAGTTTAGCAGTGTAAGTACTCTGCAGGGTCTCACTGTTTCACCCTCAGGTGTTGCGGCTGACTGGGAGCTGAGATGCATCTCATTACCACAGGGTGTTGTCCTGCGTACTATTAGCCCAGGAAAACATCATAATTGAAAATAAATTATACGAATATCAGATTACAAAGAAAAGCCATTTGCTGAAAACCAAATGCTTTAGGGCACTGCCTGTTCTAAGCAACCTTTGTGGAGAGTCTTGACCCAGAGAAATTCCTTCACCATGACCAGCTGTTACTCTGGAGCTTCCTCAGATGGGAAGAGGAAGAGGTCTCCTCACTTGTAGATGTGTAGTGGGCAAAGGTGTTAGTGTTTTTTTTTCTTAAGTGAAAGGGCTGGTAGATGAGGAACTAGAGAGAAGATACAACAGGTAGTTTATCTGGGGAACACCATGGAGTCAATATTAGAAGGAATAGCTTTGTAAATAAAACTTACTTAATGCCGGGCGTGGTGGCGTACTCCTTGGGAAGCTGAGGCTGGAGGATTGGTGTGAGTTTGAGACCAGCCTGGGCTACAAAAGTGAGCTCAAGGCCAGCCTGAATTGCACAGCGAGACCCTGTCTCAAAAAGACGAAAATAAATAAATAAAATAAAAATAAAACTTACTTAAAAATCCAGGTGCAAAGGCTGAAGAAAAGAGAAACAGCAGGCACTTTCCATGGGAAGTCACTATGGTTAATGTAAACCATAGTTTACACTATACTAGCAAGGGCTAGTATAGTGGGAGTGGAATGGCTCAACTGAATATTGAGCTGTAACTATGGAAAACTATTAGGTTCCCTTATGCCTCCTGTTATCTATTCTAAGGAAAGTGTTCTCACCCTCTTCAAGGCTGATAAGTAAGGGGTAACTGAGTAAACTGTCTCCCTCCACTCGCTAATCTAAGTCTTATAAACATACTTAGTTTAAGATATACCTTGTGAAAACAGCATACTCAACCAACCCCCACTCGACCCAATTGTGTATAAACTGTGAAAGACCCCTTAGTCACGTGACTTTCCTTTTAAAAGCTCCTTGCTTCCCCAGCTAGAGGTGGATCAGTCTCCTGCGTGAGAAATGACTGGAGCCCCTGAGCTCAGTAATAAAGGCTCATTTTAAATTCTCATTTTGTGTGAGCACCTCAGCTCTTTAACCTT
The DNA here is from genome assembly GCA_004027915.1 of Capromys pilorides. Classification (NCBI taxonomy): domain Eukaryota; kingdom Metazoa; phylum Chordata; class Mammalia; order Rodentia; family Capromyidae; genus Capromys; species Capromys pilorides. The sequence goes on from PVKN010033927.1 coordinate 8,543, forward strand.
CTCAGATCAAGATAAATAAAGCCTCTTGGCCGGACGCTCCAGGTGGGAGCCTGTGAGGAGTCTGCTCCAGTGGCTGGTGAGAGGGGTCCTTCCCTCTTCCTGCAGGCTTGGAGCAAGCACCCACCTTGGCCGCCACTGCCTTCCCCTGCTTCTTGTCATAGGTCCAGTGTGTCCTCGTTCCAGTGGGAATTCCGTGTTCCCACTGCAGTGACACCTGCATTGTTGGTTGGTTTTTAAATTGTCCTTAAGGAGGAAGGGTCCCATTAAAGGCTGAACTTGTAATAAATTAGGATTTCAAATAAACATTATATACCTGTGTTTATAAAGAAGGAAAAAAAATTTAAAAATAAAATAAATTCTCATTTTGGACGCGTCTGGCTTCTGTTTGAGAACCCATAATAGGCAGAGGGAGTTCGACAGGGGTCACTCAGAAGTTCTGGAGACAGTGTGGATCAGTACTTAAAAGCAAGGACTTCAGAGTCTCTTTGCCTGCTAGTTCGTTTTTTTGTTGTTTTTTTTTTTCCCTTCTTCATTTAGCCTGCTAGCTCTGAACATCCACTCTGCCAATTACTAGCTGTGCATCCTTGGACAAATTATTCAACCTCTCTGTGCTTCATCTGCCAGATGACATAACAAGACATGCATCACAAAATTGTTAGGGAAATTAAATGAGTTAATAAACTAAGTTAACAACATAATAGGAAATGCTTAAGAATGGTGCCTGGGGGCTGGCAACTAAGCACCTGCTTAGGCAAGCACAGGACTGGGATTCAATCCCTGACACCAATACCTCGCCAGCCCCACTGCTAGGTACGATGAGCCAGCCGCCGAGACCAGGCGTAGTGGTGCACACACTATGGAGGCTGAAAACAGGAGGATCACTATGAGTCTGAACTGCATAGCGAGACCCTGCACCAAATGCATTAAAAAAAATTGTTCCTGGTACATGGTCAGCAATATGTAAATACAGTGGTGCTTCAGTACTTTTCCTTAGTTGGTTCTGAGAGGCATGGCAAGTACCAAATTGTCTTGTTTGGAAAAGGCTGCAAGTCACGATAGGTACCCATCAGTTCTAGCTTGCACACTGAATATCAAACAGTTGATGGGTGCCAGGACAACATTTTCGCCACAGAATGAACCCAGTGCCAAATCCAACAAGCTTCCAAGAAATCGAGTACCAAGGTATGACTGTGCTAGAAGTATAAATGATGAAGGCAATGATTTCTGTCTACCTCTCTGACCCTGAGGATCGAGCTCCATCCTGACACACACTACAGCAGAGAATGGAGTTGTTAGTAGTGAAATTTATTATTGGGATGGTACAGACTTACTGTAGCATATTAGATTGGGTTAAGCCGAGAGAGCAGATTGGTATCTAGGTTGCCCTGATGGAATTTTCTTCTAGAAGGCTAGGAAAGAGGCCCCACCTTCACAAGACAGGTTTCATGCAGGTACTGTTCAGGAGCAGTGGGAAGTGCTTCTGCTGGGAGCTCAAGGGCACATCATATGCTTATCGGAAGGACGACTTATAACACAGCCTTTCCCTGAGTCCTAGGCCACTGGGACGCCCAGAGCCAGTGGGCGGGGCTGCTGGGTGGAAGAAATAGTGTCTGATAAATGCCTGACACTGGGTGGGACAAGGGTTCTATCTCTGATTGGTGAGTTAGACACAGTCCCTGGGCTGGAGGCCAAGTAAGACATGGGTTGGCATCAGTGCCACTCTTCAGACCCATCTATCTTTGGTCTCTCAAGTTATGCCCAAAGAAACCAGGCATGGGGGTGTGGTAGCTCATGCCTGTAATGCCAGCACTGGGGAGACTGAGACAGAAGGGTCACTACAAGCCTGAGCTGTGTAGCAGTGCTCTATATGCTAAATAAATAAGTAAATAAATCACGTTAACACAAGGCAGCATCTATCACTTGCCTGTTCTTCACCTTTTTTTTTTTTTTTTTTTTTTTTTTTGTCTTTTTGAGACAGGGTCTTGCTATGCAGTTCAGGCTGGCCTTGAGCTCACTTTTGTAACCCAGGCTGGTTTCGAACTCATACCAATCCTCCTGTCTCAGCCTCCCAAGTGCTGGGATTACAGGCATGCACCACCACGCCTGGCTATGTTCTTCACTTTTATCTCCTTCCACAAGGATTCCTTTCTTTTCCTCTCAAGCCTGCTCTGGTAAAGCAGAAAAGTTCATTGCCTGGAGACCAGGTAGATTTTTTTATCCTGCTTTTAGTGTACTTGTTCTTGCCTCCTTGTTCAAATATCCACGGCCTCTGTGTAGTTCCAGGGGTCAGTCTCTAGGGACACGAGATCTGCTTGATTTGGCTTGAAGGTGCATCACTCAGCACAATTGCTTATTAAAAGGCATTTGTTTATAGCGTGTTGAGAGGAAATTTCCAGTCAAGAGCCTCATCTATTGATGAGGCTGCACTTGGTTTTCTTTTTAATTTTCTCAAGTTCTTTTTAGACATACTGGAAAGCAAATGGCCTCAATTAAGAGATAATTGATATTGAGAAATCTCTCTGGCTATTCTCCCCCTAAATGGCCTGAATTCCCTAACAGAATGGTTAAGAGCATGTGTTCTTAAGTCCGCGTTTCTTCTTCAATACTTGGTCAGCTGTGTGTAACAATACTAGCTGTGTTAGGGGCTAGGAAGATAACCCAGTGGCACAGCGCCTGCTTGGCGAGCACAGAATCCTGAGTTCTATTCCTGGTACCCAAAAGAAAAAAAAAAATACTAGCTGTGTTGCAATACATAATTAGCTCAGAAAAAAACCAATATTGACTGTAAAATGGGACTTTATCACTCAGAGAATGAAATGGAATAATGCTGGTAAGTCATTCATCATATTGCCGGATGTGTAGACAGGGCTCACACATCACCCCTAACAGGTACATTTTATTTTATATTTATTTTTTTATTCATGTATTTACTTATTTAGTACAGTATCTATAGGGTCTCACTACACAGATCAGACTTGTAGCAATCTTCCTGTTTTCAGCTCCCAAGCACTGGGATTACAGATGTGCACCACCACACCCAGTTTCAATGGTTGTCTCAGCCTGGCCCCGGGGATGTGACCTACATAGTACGTGGAGATCACACTCCAGTCCCTGCATCTGCCTAATCAGGTGCTTTAGTCTGCTGAGCTATTTGGCTGGCCCTTGGTGCATTTTAAATTAGGAACTTGGTGCCGGCGAGATGGTTCAGTGGTCTAAAGCGCCTGCGTAGGAAGGCTCAGGCAACTGCAGGGACTGCGGTTCGATCCCCGGCACCACATGCTGCGCCAGCGCCACCACCAGGGCAGGCTGAGCCAGCCACAAAATAAATAAATAAAGAAACAAATAAACACAACAAGAAAACAAATAAATAAATAAATAAAATTTAAAAA